>CP137669.1:22695961-22853707 GCA_037976565.1 Mesocentrotus franciscanus | reverse complement strand
AAATGAAGGCTTTTGTGATGAAAAGAAAATCTGTATAATAGAAGTAAGAATAATTGGTTCAATTGCTTTTATGTGCTCTAATGATGATTATTTAATTCAATTGTTTATCACTTTCCAGTGACATGTTTCTTCATCTTGATCACACTGAGTGTATGTTCCGTGATCCTAACCGTGATTGTACTCCACGTCTACCACAAGGACGTCGTCTCTCGACCTCCATCGTGGGCTTTCTGGCTTCTAAGAATCTTCATCCATAGTAACGCAGAAAGGAAAATGAGGTATTAAAACGTCCATAAGCGTAAAGACACAAATTCACGAGGGGGTGTGACGACAACTCTTTCTTAAAAAAGTAAGAATCATAGTTTCCAAATTTTGCGAGTGAGCGACAATTTGTATACGAAAGTAGAGTGATACTATAAATTTTGTCATGAAATATTATATTTGTATTAAAACTTTACAAATTTACAAATGGACCACTTTGCCTACTGAATATGAAGTGACGGTTGCCAGTTTATTGATAATTTGAAATAACTTCGGGGTGAGGTTTGGGACAGGGTTGACAATGCATAAATTCAGAAATACTGATGTATTGATATGGTTTTCGAATTCGATTTTCTTGTTCATAGATCACTTTTCTACCCAGTAAACCAAATCAATCCGGAGTTACTTCTGAACGTGAAGCTGTAGTATAAGTCTTAAATGTTCGAGGCAAACCCCGTATGTGATGAGTGATGTGATTTTATCAATATGTAAAGTTCTCCTATTCATGTATTCTTGACTGTGAATTGTGACAGTCACAACATGAGATTTCATCTAATTCTTCAAATAGGATATTCGGAAAAGAAAGAACAGGTATATTGCCCATTCGAACTGATGTGAATGAATTCCACCATATTCTTACGCCCATATGAATGACGTCGAATACGTGTTTTAATGTTAACGTGTTGTGGCAAGACAATGCCATCCTTGAACCAAATGAAGTCAAAGTGTTACCAACAGCCGAGAAAAAAAAAACATAGAACTCTTGATCGCCTTATTATGGAAGTTCGGCGAAAGCTCTGATGATACTGATAGTAATGATGGTTAGCGCTTTGTATCCTAAGGAAAAGCGCTTACTTAAAAAAAAAAATCATCATTCGAATCCTAACATTATTTCCATGCTTGAATTTTGTCTTTTAATTTTCTTCTTAGGGATTACTACACATATCTCGAGGCCAAGCAATACGAAAGGAAGTATTCCACTATCCAATACATCTGTGACACGGTCCAGCCTGCAACCGCTTTAAACAAGATAGCGTCATCATTATCCGAATCGGCTGGGGAGTCGTCCTCACTCCGAGAGGGTTCAATCGACTCAAAGGCATTCAAGATGGGGAGCTCGAAGGAATTGTCCAATAGTTTCATGTGGAAGCAGCTTGCTCACGGTATTGATAGAGCCTTTGGTACTATCTTGAGTGCCTGCATGCTTGGGTGTGGCATATACGCGGCTGTTTCGTTTAGCCAAGCGTCATAAGGATTGCCACTTTTTCAGGTTGCCAATACATTGCTTATTCCCTATTCCAATCCGAGAAAGTTAAATAAATAAATTTAACCAAAAATGGAAAAAGAAAGAAAGACCAAAAACATACAGTACATAATTGCACATATCATGTTTGTGTTACCAGTAGTCTATATTAACATCCTAACTTCTGAATTTAGAGAGGTACATTTTCTCCTCGATTATTTTGTTACTGGTCTGAAATGAGATGAAAATAAGGTCTCCATAAATTATAAAAGGGACAAAATCTGGCTCAGTACCCCACCGGACTCATCCAAAGCGTTTCTTGTCCCCATTTATGCAAAGACCAACAACAACACTAATGTTTTACCTTGATTTATACGGATATTGTCAGTTTTGATAATGGGAAAATTCCCTTCTGAAGCTTTGTGTCACGGTTTGGACGACTGCATACTCAGCGGCCGCCCGATGATCCGATTCTCTTTGCAGACGAACAGTGTAGTGACATATACGGTAGCTAACGTCATATCATCATGACATCATGGCTAATGTTATTCGTTTCTCACTTGTTTAATCTGCTGACCAAGATCATAATGAATTCATCACATGCGCTTGCCTTCATCCTTATTGTTTTATTTATTTATTCTATTTTTTTATATATTTTTTATTCATTTTATTTATTTTTTTATTTTGTTTTCTTCATTTATTTATTTTATCTTATTTCATTGTTTAGTTATTTATGTTATGCCTCTCGATTCTAGTATAACCGAATATCAAAAGCATTGTAGGCCAAAGTATTCATGATTTCACAAAGGGAATAGCCTATGCTAGTCATAATAATAATATCTTGAAATTTCATTAAAACAATTATTAAATCATCTGGAAGAATATATGAAAGTACATTTCTATTTGTTTTGAACTTTAGATTTAATGATTGTTTTAATAGGGAAATGTCAAAAAATATAAATAGTTGTACATGATGTTAACATTAGTATGATTTTAGTCGTGTGTTTGTTTTGAATAGTGTCTCAGACGATATGTTTATTTATATACCTCACTTTAGAAATCTAGCCATCTGATTGGTCGAAATTGGAGTCGTGATTTCAAGCCATGCCCAACTCACAGGGCATAGCAATAGCCCACAGGGCCTAGTTAAAAGTTTCTACCCTCATATCCTCATTATCCTGCGATTCCCATTGGTTTACTGCGATCCCCATTGGTTTGCGTGTTAAAATTGTCTACGTGCGAGCACGGACGCCATACAGTGCTCTTTGTCTGCGATTCCCAAATGATTGAAACTTTCACTCGAAGATTAAGCGAAGATTAACAGACAGTGTTTCAGATTTTCTGTGATGTTTTAACAAATTTGTACTCACTAAAAGGCTAAGGTAAGAATTCTTGGTAGATTTTTGTTTTAATTCGGCATATAAAAGTCATAACGACTGCTTTAATACTCGAGGACTAGCTGTTTCTATACTGGCTCGCGGGATGGTTGAATCCCCTGCTATCATCCCGAGGCGCGCCTGGGTGGGCGGCGCGCCCTTGAGCGTATAGAAACAGCTAGTCCTCTCGTAGCAGTCGATATAACTATAATATTATACGACGACGTTTACTCTCTTTATCTGAATTGTTTTATCTAATTTTTTTCTTTGTCGAAATGTAGTTTAATTAGCAGTGGTTTATATTTGATTTGATTTGATTTGATTTGATTTATTGGTTTCTGCATCTATTTTTTTTCTTCATCATACATTTTCATGCACATAATATGGTTTGATACAATATTTCATATGTATATATACAGAAAATATACGAAATTAAACAAATATATTGAATGCATAATTAACATTGGATTGATACAATAATTATTTCATATGTATATGTACAGAACATAAATTAAACAAATATATTGAATGCATAACTAACTTACATTAGATGAATGTATTATTGTATTTGTGTGCTTACTTTATGGAATGCCTTGATTGTATCTTACCTTTTTAGAAGGACCGAAAATGTATATACTCGAAAAAAGAAGAAGAAAACTAACACTAAATATTTGTATTTTTCCTATCACTGCTTGCTCACTCTAATTCTATTTTTTTTTAATGTAAACTTGGTGCTAGAGTCAAAAAGGCATCGACTTGGCAAAACTGTACCAATACGCTCTTGTACAAATTAGTTATGAATGAAAGAATGTTTTTAGTGAGAACTGTATATACTTTGAGATAATTATACATGTATTTGCATTTTCAATTATCGTCTTTTATTCTTAAAATTGTCTTAAGTTATATGCTTTTTCACATTTCAAGTACTCCTCTAGTAATGTGATTATTTTAATTGTGAATAGAATCCTCATTGGTCGCTCTGTATAAAGCGTACGAACTTTAGTCCAGATTTAAGCCGGTCGACTTAGTTCACCGTTTTATGTCAACCTCCCCATTGTGTTAAAATGACCGTAATTCTCTAACAATAAAACGGACAAACAATACATCATTACAATAATTTGTACAGAATAAAAATCTTAACACTTGGCACTCCATAAATCTTTTGCGAATAGGAGCCAATAAAGTCGAATGATAATTCAAAACATTTTTAGAATGATCATTAATTATAAAATACACGTAAACTATAGGAGGATCTATTCGATATAGATAGCAGGCCTAACCTAATAGAAAGCAAATAACTGAACCCGATCGTTGTTTGAGAAAGACAATTAGCTCTGTATAATCCATAGCTCATTAACTCTATATAGTTCATAGCACTTCTTTGCCTCACGAACTGGCAGTGTCACGAAGAGTCCAATTTTGTTCTTCAAAATCAAATCAATGTTGATACCTTTTCAATTACCAATATCCCATCAGATTGTTAATACCCTGTGATTTGATAGAAAACGTTAGTAAATTTGCACGAAATTCTTGGCTTTAATGACATGGCAACAAAGTAATTTAATGAAAGCATATAAATAGAGCGGAATAAATCAAACGATGGCTTAATTTATTCAAAAGTAAGGTTGGATTCTTTTTTATATTTAATTGCATGGACTCGAAGAGGTCGCGGTTTATAAAAGGCTAATAGTATTCTCATCCCACTGTGAATATTTCATAAACTGTACGAATGTAGTGGAGCAGTGAGTAAGATGAGTATGTTACGCGGATGGCGTAAAATAATGGCACATAAAAATGGTGTAAAAATAAAGAAAATGTTGTAGTTATTATTGGATAAATTTGTATCTTCTTGTCTGAATATTGGCGAATTTTTTTTTGTTTTCTATGTGTGTGGAGTAGACTCGTTTGGTGTTTATTTGTCTCTCACTGAATATAATTTTGAAAGAAGAGATTTATTAAATTTGATTATTTTGTCTTAATGTCATGAACAAATATCAAAGCAAAAAATTAATTTCCAAGATTTATCTCTGTAACCCAAATTTTAAAATACATTTACACAAAAACACATCAGAAATGCCTGTTTTCTCTGCAGAAATTATCAAACTACATAATGCTCACAAGATGGCCGTTACGGCTATTGACGACTTAAATATTGCGGGCAGCCGACGGCATCCTAGATATTCATTGTATCTATGTTTCACACAACCCCTTTATAAATGTCAATTCAATCCAATTCAATAAGGGATTATTCTAAATGACGTTCTTGCAGCCGAAGCTGAATTGCATGGTCATTTACAAGGTCAAATATATCGTAATGGTTAAAATACAGCATTATACTTTTAAACATGAAATATAAATTACATATAAAATGATAAGTATACTAGATACATTCGTACGTACATGTATAATAGGCAGCATCATTAAACATCATAAAAAATATACAACATGCATGCAAGCTACTTTTATGAATAATAATCATTTAAGATGCAAACAAAATAGAGAATAGGGCTATTTTTAGATCGATTGGTTTTACAATTAGATTGAGAATATTTCTTTACATTTCGTAAATATATTCCTCCATCAACAATACTATCAAGTAGATTAAAATTCATGAAATATATAAGAAAATGAGACAGGTGCTGGAAAGGTACGTCATGGAGTTACTTTGCCGCTATCGATTGCAACTTCATAAATTCATAACGTTCTTATCCTTGATCACATTTTCCTCAAAGTCTCATCGATCTGTTTCTCTCATTTTTTTCCCGGTAATTGTATTAAAGCCATTCAATATCAGGGGGGACTTCCCCCTCAATGTTATAATCATGATAATCTGGAAATGAATGCCTTGGATAATTAGAAGCAATAGAAAGCGGGGGCATCGTTGGGTGTATCCGGGATGATTGATTGATTGGATTTTAATTGCACATTTATTTGGTAGGTCGATACGCGAAGGTTATAATGATTTATGGATAATTCCTGCAAATGGCATGCGACGTGTTAACATTGCCTTGGCCATGTACGGGTAATCCCTCAGTCACACCGCCAAACCGTCACCGCCAAACCGTCACCGCCAAACCGTCGCCGCAAAACCGACCGATCCTTGGCCATTTATTTAGGGGTAGTACCTCAGTCCACACCATGGACCTATCAAACTAAGAATTACATTAACCCGAATGAGGAATTGCGGAGTTGGTGTGGAGTCGGTTTGGCGGTGTGACTCGGGTATTAAGCAACTTTTTGATCGGTGTGTTGTCGGTCTGGTGTCCGTCTTTTCGGTGTGACTGGGGTATTACACGAATGGCGGAACAATTATGTATGAGTACAAAACTGCATCGGATGTAAGCGTGATAGACAATTTTTCCCCTCGAAAAATCAGCACTATGAAGATAATTCTATATTAATTTCTAGCTGAGAGAACATCGTATATATCTACTACCTGTGCTTTGTTTGAATGATCCGTATAATCTACTCTGTCTGTGTTTTTAATTTATAACCAAGCTTATTTCACGCATGACATGATTTTATAAAAAATTAAAAAAAAATCAATTTAGAAAGTCTCATAAGATAATGGACTATTTGAGAAACTGGAACAAGTGATCCAATGTATAAACACAACCAATGAAGCGCGTAACAGAAAGCAAATCGTGCACTTTCATTATTGATATGGTAATACTGCTGCCATTATATTCCACGTGCACGCGTCAATACAATGAGATGGGTTCCATTAGTGCGATTTGATGCGGAATCGCACTTTCATACAGACCCGCAAAATTCTCGCATTCTATCATTCTCAAATCTATTGCTAGTGTTACGGATCACTTCACGAAGATTAGCTGAATTTGGCCAACGATAGGCTTTATCTCACCACAGCGATCCTCGCTTTGGATGAAATATATTTGTATCAAAGCCGCCATCAAATATGGAAAATCAGAGATGGATATGGATTTCAATGTTCATGCTTGTCATCATCTATCAAATGGTCGAAGGTAGGAGCTTTATTATTTTTCCTCTTTGATTGAAATGAAATGGTCCGAAATGGTCACTTAGTCAAGACCTTCGATTGTGGCAAACCTGCCATTTAATTTGTCAGATGAATGCTGAATTTTGTTGAATGGGATGCAAAGATCCATCTTCCGTTTCTATAATGCAGAAGAGTAATGCTAATTCAATGGTAATATGCATTGTATGTATTTAGAAAAGGTAGGGAGAACTATTTTAATTGAGAGCACGGGATAGTGATTGTTGAATTTTCAACCCATAATCACTGAGAAGCACACATTTGTTTGTTGTAGCTTCTGTTTTTGTACCTTGCCTTGCACGTAGGACTGTTCTTTAACTGTTCTAAGTTTACACATGGTTATTAAGGATAATCTTATTTGATAACGATAACCACCATGTTTACTCTTTGAAGAATGTGTTGATGGTAAATTCTTTAATGCTTGGGGAAATTTAATGGCTTTCATAAATTCTTGCCATAAAATTAATTTTTTTGCGAAAAGGTGTACAAAGTCATGACAAACTAATGTTAAATGGTGTTTGTATCATTAATGTGTTTGTAAGCTGGTAGAATAAAGTAAGGTTCACAATAAAATCCGCAGCTATACATGAGTCTAGCCATGAAGGGGGTGGGGAGGTGGAGGCGCACTTGGACCGTGGGGAAGGGTGGGATTTTTAATGTTGGATTTGCTAACCCTTGACACTCAATGTGCACAAGAATATTTGCTCAAAGTATTGACTTCCATCACTTAATACTAAAGCAATTGTACGTATTTTTACACTTCGCTCTAATGAAAATATTTTCACAGTAGGGTATCTCTGTACTTCAATAAAATAAAATATAATAAAATAAATTTGTTTAAAATAAAACATGATACAGATGAAGGTTTGAGTAACGATTGCTGACAAATTCGGATAAGTGACACGGATAAAGATTCAAACGTTGTTTCAAAATAGAGCGGACGTGGTAAAGACGAGTCTTTATTTTGGATTGTTTTCTGTCTAAATGATGGAAAACATGTAGTATATTGGTTCATCGGTTGAAGGATATTTTTAGAGTCATTTTTTTGTAAAATTGAAGATTTTGTCACGTTACCAAGGCTTATAGTTTTGACGATCAAATTTCATCAATATTTACGTGGCTCATTCTAACCCAAGACCATACTCCAAACCGTAGTTTAGCTAAAGAGAAAAAAAAACTTTTTTAATTAGTTGGCCAATAATTAGGATTGGTTAAAAATGGTAGAAACAAATAAATGCACATTTTTTTTCTATCAGTATTTCACCCTACAAACTTTGATAATTAAATTGCCAAAAAAATTGTCAAAAATGGGAACATTTTCCCATGTTAACCTCATAGCCTCTGCAGTGAAAAGCGAAATCAAGGAAGTGCGGTAGAGTGAGGGAACGAATACCCTATTATAAACTTATAAACTACTTCCGACTGTTCACTATACTTATTAATTAGCTACCAAATATGGCAAGGTAATTTGTTTGTAATTCTTATTGTCCAAAGAAATTGTCGTTGAACTTCAGAATTTTCGTCATCCCTATAACGAAAGATTGGCCTACATTAATTTTAGTTCATATTTTCATATTAGAAATGGCCATTCTCTGTTAAAAGACGTGTTCTCCAACTTGTGTATTGAACGTACATCGATTTTTTTTTTTGGGCGACGTTCGAAAATATTTGCGAGATGGGCTGGCCCTGTTATATCGTGCCCATGTAATGGCGCGGTATCGAGCTTATGGCGTAGCGTGACGACATACCAGATCTGCAAAAAGCTTTCTAGACAAACAGACTAAATTTAGAAGGACATTATTGGCAAAGCAAAGAGAAGAAAACATCTATTTGCGTGGCTATCTCGCCTTCTGGCTTTATCGCACAGCTAATGAACTCACTCAACTATATGAGCTTATTCAACGATGCGAATTTTAATGCAAGATGGACATATTTGCACAATAATTGATTGGCACTTTTTCCTTGGATCGCATACGAATTAATGATCGTGATCAATAGTCTCGTTTTGATGGATGGACGAGAACAACACAAAAATCGGAATATGTGCTCTCGTGTTCGTGCGCATTCACTATCGATCTGCTAAAGGTAATTGTTAACATGGATAATTTTGACATTTCAGCGATACACTTTGATAAATTTGACTGTATTCTTTTTTGGGATCCACTTCGCGTCTAGTTAATTGTTGCCTATACCCTTTGCTACAACTCATGAACTATTTCCATTGCACAGCCATGGAATATTACAACAATTCTGCATGGCCCGGAGTTCAATAAAACAGAATTTAATGGACCGACAAAATTATTGAGATATTTCACTGAGAGCTCTTAAATGTTCACAGAGACCGCTGGCTGAGTTTTAATCATGAGGGGATTTCTTAATTTGGGGATGAATTGTGCTACATTAGACGATGATATGCATGCAATATTTTTCGCATAAAAAATGATGGTACATGTATTTGCAATAATGCAAGTATCATCTCTGCTACCTACCGTGCTAAAATAACATATTACTTCTTTTTTTACATGTTACATAGAGCACTTGTGCACTCCAACAAAATCATTGGACACTACGTCCTTTAAAATATCACTCTTCTATATTAAGGTAACATTTTTGCACGGAAGAAAAAGAAAAATGCAAGGTCATGTGGTGAGTGGTGACAACTGACCAATTACATCGCCGATATCACTTTACCCATTGTATAAAATAAAAAAGTTTCGCTAGTAGCATATCCATGTTATATGGAGTTGTACGTGACGTGATGACAAAAATTAAATGCATCAAGTCAGCATAGGGATCCCAAACCGGCTCGTTCAACAGTGGGACAGTCAGCCCACGAGACCGACGATGCTGGCCTATGTGAACTCCGAAATGTTGGCAGAATACAGTCCCGCGAGAATGAAATATCGGTCTCGTGGGCTAAAGAACTCAAGTGTGTCAGACGATGCTTGGTTTGGGAAAGACACACAGTCTGCAGGCATCAAACATGCATTTAAGTACATTTAGAAAGTATGTCATGAGTTGAGTTATTCGTTATTTGACATTGCCTCCCGTATCACGTTAGTCAATCATGGGTCTTACATTAACTCAAAAAGTTGATAAATTATACGATGAAAAAAAGAAAAAAAGCGGAAATTTGAAAATGGAACCAACCCCCAAAAGGGTTTGCCACAAGACGCTTGTCCCCTCCCCCAACACTAATATCATTATTATTTTCAATTATTATAATTATCTCACAGCAATGTTTTGCAGATGACCGGGAAATAAGAGCACAAAAGGACTCGCGATCATAAAACATCTCTTCAATCAGTATGACTTTATTGACAACGAAATAAATCAATATAAAGTTGATAATCCCGTCTCTCTAAACGAGATTCGCTGCGGCTATATTCCATTCATTATCTTCTCGTAATGACATTCAACCTGATTTGCACTTTTGGTAACATGTCAAACGAGCAAAAGGGAAGGGTAGATCGAACTCGAAGAGTCGCACAGAGGGTTATAGGATCAGATCTGCCCCCTGTTCCAGCACTGTATGAAAAACGCCTACTTGCCAAAGTTCAAAATATAATAACAGACAATACTCATCTTCTCAATGATTGTTTCAGGTTTAACCGTTCTGGAATAAGACTGTGCCCTCCCCGTACTCGCCTTTCACGTTCTCGGAATTCATTCATCCCCAACTCCATACATGTGTATAATTCAACTGTGACTCGATAACTATATACATACGGCTATCTATCTATCTTTATAATGATATTTTTTTCCTAGTGGATTTGAAATTGTTATTATTAGCTATTGAAGTGCAATTAAACGGATACCGGATAACTGAAGACTGTGGATCGGGCCCAAGCAAGCGGATGTGGGGCTGACGGGAAATATTATGAGACATGGTAATTTTTGACGCATGGTAATTGTAGACAATATGAAATTGAGGGGCACATGCAAATTAGAAATGATTATCCATATTTATGTATATCGTCTACTATTGTTAAATGTTATATTGCATTTTCTATCATTTGTATTTTTCACTGTCAAAAAAGGCCATTGGAAGCAAAATTTCTATGTAATGTTTGCATGCATGGACCAATAAAATAATCTTGAATCTTGAATCTTGAATCTTCTCATAAAACATTGCTAGCTCATGTAATACATCAAATTATCAGATCACTTGCAATGTAGGTGTCGTACCGATTCTGTTTCATATATACTTGCTTGTCATAATACCAGCAACCCATTTCAAAAACTTATCCCTAAACCACTGCATGAGATAAGGTGAGTCTATACTAAATTTTATTTGCTCGGGCGACACGAAATCTATCGTAGGAAACCACAGATATTACTTGTTTTTCGTTACATTCAGCATAAGCTACAAAAAGAAATAGAACATAGATATATTGCTATGCGATACTAGGCTGGACAAAAAGAAATAAAATAAAAAAGGAGTGTACAGGATTGTAGACTAGTTCCGATATGGATTAAATCAAACGTATTCATTTTCGTCAAATGTCTCTCTGGCATTTAAAGCTTTTGCGGTGATGGTTATGGAAAGCCTCAATTTGTCATTTTGTATGTACTGTAGTATTGACATGGTGCAAAAAAGCTGTTTCAATATTCATAAATCGCAGAGCATCATGAAAGTGGATTATTTGAGCGTAGGCGCACCCAAGGACAGAACTGATGATTTATAATGCATGTGAACAGAATTAAAACAACTGTAACCACTCAAGTGCCATTACTACAATATATTTGTGTTTGCTCTTCACACCAGGTTGTCTAGACCACTAGTTTTAAGAGGAAAATATTAACTTGCATGGGTGTCGATCACGGGGGGGTGGGGGGATATATCCCCCCAATATTTCAGGTGGGGGGGATGGCCTGTACAATCATCCCCCCAATAATTCACCATAAAAAAAACCAAAAAATGAAGAGAAAAATAACGATGAGAGCCCAATGAGAGTATTTAATGGTTATTACTCGCAAGATGACCATCAATATACACATTATGTTATCTCATTTTCATAATACATACATATATAAATAGAAAACGAAGTAACTGAGACAACCGTATATGAGACAAGAATAAATTGAATTCTGGCTCATACGGCTTCATCAGGAATTGATGAATTTATTCAATTTATTCAATCAACAGCATCATAGAAATGCAGTGCGCCAAATGCAAAGCCGCAGCGTTAAAGAGCAACAAGCTAAATGTTAAGTGCAAAAAAGAAGTAGAGAGTGGGAGAGAGAGATAATGAGAGACAGAGAGGATAATAACCCAGGTAGCAAGCCCATGTGGGACCCACATGGATCCCATATTCTCTGAAACATGAGCCCCATATGGAAAACCATCTGGGGCCCTAAGGCATCTGCACCCAAGAAGCATATGGGACCCATAATGGGTAAATGGGTATGGGACCCATAGACAGATGGGACCCAGATGGGACCCATACCAAACTGGGCCCAAATGGGTATGCCCAGCTTAATCCCATCTGGTACCCATATTGGTTAAGAGATATATCCCACGTGGGTTAACCCAGATTTTCCCCATGTGTTACCCATATGGGCTGGCCCGGATAGATCCCATATGGGTTACTAAATATTGGCCCCATATGGGATACATAATTATATGGGTTCCATTTAATAGCCCAGATGGCACAATTAAGTGACCCAGATCATCCCCATATGGCCCCATATGGGCTTGCTACCTGGGAAAAAGGGAAAAGGGGAAGAAACGGGCAGAAGAAAAAAGGAAGGGGGAAGAGAAAAGGAAGAAAGACAAGAGAAAGAGGGACATATATATTCCAGCATTTCTTTCAGGGAACTGATGTGAATGGGCGATGAAAAAAGAGGTTGACTTTAAAGTAACCTACAATGAAATTGCTCATGTTTATTTCTTACAATGTCAAAATTAATTTACGGGATCCCCCTCCCTAAAAGGCTTAGGCATGTGTGATGGTAGGTATGAGGTTAATGCATGATCAGGAATTAGTTGAGTAGATGGAAAAGAAGTGAGAAATAAGCTGAAAGAAAGATGGAAAATTGCCATGGAATGATGGAAGGCAATGTGAGACAGGCCCAACATGTTCTAAAACAAGTAATAATATTCAAGAATATTTATGATTTCTTTCACCTAGGAGTTCTTCAAAAACTAATTAAAAACGAGTAAATAATCAATGTCACATTATTAACAGGGCTTAAAAGGAAAGTGAAAAGAAAAACAAGAAACGAAAAAGATTGAATGAAATTTGGGACCTTTTGTTTATAACACCCTTCCAATAATAATGCACCTTCTATTTAAAGACTGGTTATAGTTTTTTTTTTTAAAGGGTGCTCTGGTCAGGGTCTTAGGGGAATATTATGCTTATATTTTAGAGCGTATCTGGTATCATAAGTATATCTGGGTGGAAGTATGTTGTTAGGTAGTTGGAACTTAAGTTTTATATTATGTTTTTAAGAAACAGACAGTTTGTATGACTATGAGATCAGGAGTGGAAATTTTCTGTCATTTTGAGAACCAAATTTTGCATCAGTGATATTCTGTTTCAATGAATTGAGTTTCCCGCAGAGAGGATTCAGTTGGTTTAATTAAAGAAGGAAGAGAGTCAAATGAAGAACCAAAAGCAATATGTTTTTCATTTACTAATGAGACCTATGTTTTTTGAGATCTCCTTACACAGAATATTGGAATGGGTTTTTCACGATGAATGTTGTTTGGAGACATCAATATTCATAAAATGTATGTTTCTATCACCAGGAAATAAAGAATTTTCTGTCTACATGAACCTTTCCTGGTTGCTTATTAATGCATTTGCCCACTGGTAACATAATACTTTCACAAGTTGATATCCCTCACCATTGGATTTTTTTTGGTAATGTCTAAATTTCGTTTAAAAATAGATGATATCAGTCTGGTAGGCCTACACTGCAGGCAAGAGTCAGGACTAACATTTAGCGTGTTATTAATTTTATTACCATTCTTATATTCTCTGAAATGATATTTTTATTGAGGGTGACTTGAAAAAGTTAATAACTTGGAAGAGAGGGGGTGCAACCTGCCACACGCTTCTACCTATTGGTTGCTTTGATCCATTGCCGAAATATTTTGGCACCTATCATCCCCCCAACCACGGATACAAATCGACACCCCTGTTAACTT
The DNA here is from genome assembly GCA_037976565.1 of Mesocentrotus franciscanus. Taxonomy (NCBI): domain Eukaryota; kingdom Metazoa; phylum Echinodermata; class Echinoidea; order Camarodonta; family Strongylocentrotidae; genus Mesocentrotus; species Mesocentrotus franciscanus. The sequence goes on along the minus strand of CP137669.1, from coordinate 22,839,653 downwards.
GGTTCAGTCATTAGCGCCATCAGCGTCATGACTGACGGACCTGGGCGCTTTATAAGAAGTCACCATTATTATTATTATCAATACTCGTTTGTAATGAGCATATCGCTTTCACAAATCAATACTTGATGACAGCGTTGAAATGTAGGCCCGTACAAACTAGGGGATCGGGGGTTCGCGCAAACCCCCTATTTTTTTTGCTCAAGAGGAGGGGGGGTCGATTTTTTTGATTGGTACTCCATACCCCCGAGCATTCGCCGCTAAATATTTTCTCACGAAAAAAAGTTGGCAACTCCAAGAACCCCTCCTTTAAAAAAGCTTGTACGGGCTTGCAACAGCAAACCGGGTTTTGAACTGAATAATACAATACTAGCTCCGGTCAGCATACAGCAATAAAGGAAATCTAAATATAATACATTTTACATCGGTTTAGAATAGCCCTTCCTGCGATAATTTTGCAAGGCATATTTAAGTTCTCACTAACTCATAATTATAACGCTTACAAATGAACATCATAATGCATAATAACGATTATTGCTTTATAATGGGAAACTTCGTTATGGAATAAAGACCGGGAAAAAAGAGAGGTAATTGTATCTCATAAATGTTTTTTTTTTCTTCAGATATGTCATATTTCGTTCTGGACTTATATTTATACTTTTAATGGAAGTTACATTTTTTTCTAACCCCCCTTGGCTCATTTAGTAGAGGTGCCGTGGACGAGTGGATATGTCACCGGACTGTGGATCACAAGGTCCGCGGTTCAAGTCCCACCGCGGCACTAATGTCCTTTGGCAAGACATTGATCTACATTTGCCACTCTCCACCCAGGTGTTAAATGGGCACCCTTATGGGTTTCGAATTCGAAAGTTAATGTGGTTTGATTAGCAAGTGGCGCTTGTAAAATGGCGACTGACTGGAATGCTCCCCAGGGAGTGGAGAATGTGCATACATTGTGTGCGAGTAAGCTTGAATCAGATGATCGGGGTAATAATATATATCTGTAAAGCGCATTGAGAGGGCCTGCGGTCCTGAAATGCACTATATAAGGACGAACTATTATTATTATTATTATTGGCCATTGACGTCGATTAACAGTTTCATTCATTTCAATTATGAATGTTTATGAATTGGGTGGGGGGGGGGATCACTCCCTTAGATAGGGATGTTCATCTCACATTATTTACCGGTCTATAGCATTACTATCTTTAAGTTGTATTTACTGAAAAAGCGCATTATTTCGTCAATAAATATTAGTTTTACAGCTCAGTATTGATTCAAACTAAGTAAAATTGATAAAGACTGCACCATTGAGGATAAGAATTGTTTAAGTATGATTAATACCTTAAAGACAGGCATGGCAGGTATATTATTACCCGTATTTCATTGCTAGCTTGGAATCAGGTGAAAATCGCAAGCCAACTAAGGCCAAAATTATTTCCATTTACTAATCCTTTCTTTGTCTGATATCACCAGGGATTTTCACTCCCATTCATGCATTTACATTTTTTGTAAATTCATCTTGCCTGAATTCTTAAGAATATATTCGTATTACTGTTGCATTGATGTTTCTTCAATGTGGTTGGAATAAATCGATACCGCACAGTCTTGGCTTTGCATGCAAGATGCAAGAGGTTGGCGTATGTCTTTGACAGGTTTCGTTGTGATATTTACACGTTGAAATATATATTATCAATCATCATGTATTTGAGTGACATGATAAAACCCGTTTGAATAGCACATCACGAGCTATTATTTATCATGGCAATCGTGGGGGTTCCCAAAGGACAAGTCTAACGAATTGAATGGCATATGCTTTCAGGTATTAGTAAACATATATTAATGGAAGACTATATTGGTAGATATAGGAAATGGACAACTTATGTAAAAAAATCCTAAGCCTCAGGTATAATTTCGGTGGATTAAAAAAATAAAATAGTGCGTTGACAGGCGAAATTAATGGCAAAAAGACAGTGAGAAAAGGAAATGTGTACCAATAAAATATCGTTAACTCTGTACATATCTAAAGCAGTAACAACGACGACTCATTAAGATAAGAAAAAGCCTTTTGTAGTATGAAAAGTACGATTTTTAGAGGTGTAATGGTGACTAAATCTCGGGCAGATATTAGCGTGCTTGAAAAATATATCCCACAAAGCATTGAACTATTTTTCGCCAATTTTTGTTGTTGATTGTTTGTGGTATTTTCTGAGAGTATTCTCAATACCATTGATGTAGGTAGTACAAACAAAAACACATAATTATAAAGTCAGACCTATTTGATCTACTGGGATTTTTTTAAGATGGACATATCAAAACACTTTGAGCCACGATGACGTGAAATTCCAATGAGTATAGCATTTAAAGAGAAGGTTCATTGATTTTAAAAACTAACTTTATTGTCATTATTGCAAAGGTGAAACTTTGATTGGACAAGGTTATCAAAATTCAATGCTTGGAAACATTCGAAGAAATGATTATTATCAATTACAAAACGCTTAATACAGCCCCGGCATAGCGCCTGAAGAGCTCTCCCAACGCTGCTGAGATGTGTGACGTCACATGTTGAACATGATTTGCACAAGCAGATGATGTCCCATGACACCTCATACATTTTCAGTGCCTGTTTTGTCATCTTCTCTTCAGTTTAACGCTGCCGTCCGTCCTTCCTTCCTTCCTTCCTTCCGTTCTTCCGTTCGTAACAAATTTGGTTTCCGATCGATAACTTCAGTAATGTTTGACGGATTTTAATGAAATTTGATATGAAGGTACATGGTATCGAAACACAGCCTTAGTTCGATTTCGGAGTATGTAGGTCAAAGGTCATAGCTCATTAAATATGCGAATCTGGTTTCCGTTCGATAACTTTAATAATGTTTGACGGATTTTAATCAAATTTGATATAAAGGTACATGGTATCAAAACATAGCCTAAGTTCAATTTCAGAGTATATAGGTCAAAGGTCATAGCTCATTAAATATGCGAATCTGATTTCCATTCGATAACTTTAGTAATGTTTGACGAATTTTAATGAAATTTAATATGAAGGTACATGGCCGTATCAAAATACAGCCTAAGTTCGATTTCGGAGTACTGTATGTAGGTCAAAGGTGAAAGGTCATTGCTCATTAAATATGCAAAAACAACTAATAATATATGTGAAAATGTGGTTAACTTCCTTGCCTAGTAATATGGAGGTAACTTGTTCTGATGTATAAAGGTCTAGGCCATTTGTACCCTGCGAGGGGATGCAACGCTTTGCGTTGACTTGTTTCTCTTACTTCACTACCGTTAGGCTAAATGTGTAATCTATTGCCTCACTCTACACCCCGCGCCTGGTATTATTTTGATGACAAACGCCAGCATTTTAACTCCGCGCTAAAACTTCAGCGGCGACCGAGCGATACCCTAAAAACAAGCAGTGCCCGGGCGGCCGCCGCTCGGTGCCCGGGCGAAATAGGCTAAAAAATCGCCGCCCGGCTGCCGAGCAGGCTACTTTTTGGGTTTGTGACCAAAGCTTAAGTTACCAGAATCGGTTTTATATCCCTTTTTGAATGGTATAACATGCCATCACATAATTTGAGAAATAATAGCATTGCAATCATGTTCATCCTCTATGGGATGTCGTCTGCTTGGGAAGGGTTGGTTCATAACGTGACGTCATTAAAACATCGTTATTTTTCTGGCGAATTTCTCGTATGTCCCAGATGCTATGGAGGTGGTTTCATTTGTATTTGTATAAATCTCCCGATATTTAGTTGACCTAAAACTTGTACGATGGCCATCTGTTAGCTTACCAGTTTCTAGTGATACGTTATTTGCCATATTTGTGATTTTCTTTGAACGGGCATTAATACTTTCTCGTCAGAATAAAAGCCGAATTGGCTTCAAATCGTAGACAATCACACTACATGTGTGACGTCACTACGATTCTGAGCTGATTTAGGGTATTCCTCCTCCAAGGAAGCTTGAAATCCCTTGAAATTTAGATTTTTATTTGTCATGTGACTTTTCAGATCCTCGATCATTAAGATTATACAAGTTTGCATGTTCACATAAAATGCTATTGCAAATTCTTCAAAAATCGGATCGTGTAGTGTTCACCGGGCCTTAGACAACTATACTGTCGTTACATACATGTATCTGATTGAATATTACGGTTATGACAGAATATAGTTCAATAGACAAAACTCATTTGTTGTTGGATAGTTCAAAAGAAACAAACCTCCTTTGTCGGTGCGATTCGACATCTCTAGAGTGATTTTAGACTGTTCTGTTTGTACGCTTATGCATCTCAAAATACATCTTGGATATAACCTCATAAAGAAGCAAAAGACGCGCAACAGTGAGGAAATACAACTTCAAATATAGAAAGATAAACTGACATTGCCGATCATTGCATTTCAAACAGCTACTACATGATAAACCAGTCAGAATTACTACGAGCTAAAGTTAGTTTTTTATCAAAATGTTAGTTTTTTTAAAGACTTTAGCTGGCCTAAAAAAGATATGCAGCTCTGGCAATTGAAGTATACACTTCGTGTATGGTGCCGGTGAGGAAATAAGAACCTTTTTTTTAAAGAACAAAGGAAATCCAGTTCGTGTACATTACATTTGAAGGTCATATCTTAAGTACTAGATGAGCATGGGGAGATGGAAAAAAGTGACAGAGAGAGAGAGAGAAAAAATGAGAGAGAGTATCGCTGGAGAACAGAGAGAGAGGGATAGATATATACTGCTTTCTTTTTATAACCTACTCAGTAATGACTTTGTGATTATAATTACCTCTTTGAAGTCGGAGCGGCTACCATAATCTGCAGATAGCCGGATTACAGTAGAAAATCTATTCAAAATTATTTTACTTCTCCTAATTCTTCCTCCTCTCCATGCTTTGATTATTATTATTGTTAATAAAAGTATTGATCGTAGCAGTAGTAGTACTAATTAAAGTAGTAGTAGTAGTAGAAGTAGTAGCAGTAGTAGTAGTATAGTAGTAGTAGGAGTAGTAGTAGTAGTAGTAGTAGCAGTAGTAGTAGTATAATTATTGTCGATGATTCAATATTATCATGATTATATCTGTGATGCTACTGCTATAGGCGAAAGTAGAGGAGGTACAGCTTGAATTCAGGAATAAACCAGTCTGATAGTACTTGCTTGGCTTAAGTCATCTGACTGAACTCCTCAAATATTTTACCATCATCATATCATCATCAATATGACTAACGTTGTTAATTTCATTGACAGTATGCCACGCGAGAGACAAGTTCTCTGCCGAGAAGAACCTGACAAGTCGGCTCTTATCGAATTATGGTCCTATCTCAGCTCGTCCTCTGCGTAACTCATCGGCACCAGTCTCAGTCTACTTCAGGGCCTTGCTCAGGGAACTCATCTCTTTTGTAAGTTTAAAGAAAAAAATAGAATTCAACCACTTTAATGATGACAATGCAGGGAATAATAATTTATGGAGTACCTGAAAATACCCATGAGTGACAGTGCTTGATTCATGCTTGAATATTATGTCTTCTATTTCTGTTATAATTTTTCCACCAATGTTGAATTTCTATTTATTCAAAGGAAATGTACCATGGTTAGGAATGTCTGTTCATTTTTATTTCATTTGACAAAATCCTTAGAAATTAAACAATATTCTCATTTTATTACAGGAATACCCGTATTATAGCGAGTAAATAAACAGCATAAAACACAGGCCTACTGATGGCAAATTCATCTTTGCTCACAAAAATAAGAAACAAAGCCCAAAATGATGATGAGAAAATATGCAGCTAAATTCCATCATTAAACTGTTTGATTGAAGCGAAGAGTGTGAGCAAATACTCCGTGCTTCAAAATAGTGAATATGAAAGAGCGCCATCTGATGCGAATACAACAGACATGATTGTAGTTTGTGTTTTATTATATGTTCGTAAAATTAGCACTCTAATACAGTTTGTGCAGTGATTTGTCGTTTTTTGTTTAAAAACAAAAAATTGTTTGTATAGCGGTACAGGATCTATTGTAATACAATGTTTCAAATTTTCAGTAGTTGTGTCTAATTCTCGCAATTTGTAGAAATAGCAGTGCATAAAATCTGCTTGTGTGATATCAGTTGGAAAAAGAGACAATTCTTGAGTACTCGCTCATTGTCGTGAATCCCTGAAAACACTGAATTCACTTTCCCTTTTAAAGAGAACACAGTACTCGCCAAAAATTATATCAGGACAGATCTACCAAAAGAATGGGTCAGGCTTTTAAGTTAATTTATATAATTGTTCGTATCGGGGATTATAGAAAATTATGAAGTGGTCTCATTATCTCATTATCCTATTTTATATCACATATAAATCATGTTCAGATTGATACGTCTTTGTAATGTTCGCACGTATCAAAAGTTGATTGATTGATAGGTTGATCATCACAAACAAATGAATTGTTAACATGGTCACATAAAATCCTACATAGAAAAAAGGAGTCATAATAAGCAGACGTTCTTGTCATAAGTAAAACATGTTCATAATCGTATATAAGGCCTTTAAAAAAAAGATGATGTATTGCCCTTTAGGTGCCAAAACATGGGTCGGTCGGTCGGAAATCTTTTATTTTTATAATCTTTTTTTCTTTTTCTTTCTCACTCTTTAGACTCATATTTCTCAGTTTTGAATGCATTAATTTTTTAATTTTCAACCTTTTTTAGTGCCTTCAAAATGTGTCATGTCTTGAATAAAGTATTGCGAGCCTATCAGTCGACAACGACCGTCGCCCAAAAAACTCAAAACCGGGAACGTCGCCCAAATCTCGCTAGTTTCTAGCTGGTGCAGTGCATGGTATATACACGTAAACGAGGCCGGGGTCTACTTGCATGTTTACGCTAGCAGGATTTTGAAACTAGGGCAGAAGACGAGTGAGAATTTGGGAATAATTTGATGATTTTATGCATTTATATCTCATTAAAAAATAAAAAGTTCATATTTAAAAAAAATGTATTAATCATTTTTTTCTCTAAAATACGGTAATTTTTTTGTTAGGCCTAATAATTATGTAATCCATGCATAATGGATTAGCGGTTGACCAACAACAAAAAATGAAAGAGAGAAAGAGAGAGAGAGAGAGAGAGAGAAGGAAAGGGAAAGGAAGAGGGAAGAGTTGCATTCTGATTTTAGTATCAAGTGGGACATTTAAAGTCTGTAGATACCGAACACCTTGATAACATTCCTGGCAACTGAGATTTTCATACTGTAAGGTACAAGGATACATGCTATAAAATAATTACTGTAGGTACATGTAAATTTCCATGCATAAAATAATACCAATGTTACAGATAGATGCATTAGTAATACAAATTGTTTTGTAATGATTAGAAAACAAGTTCAATGCTGGTCAGATCGACGACGACACCGAAAACGAGATTTCCAACCAAAGGCCCAAGCTACATACAACATTGTAGGGTGTACCTCTAATCGAAAACCCCGTTATAGCTATCGATATCAAGTTTGACCAACCTTTTTAGTCTGCTCATACTCAAGGCATAGATGTGTTCAGAGGGTTGAAGGGTTAAGGGCAATCCAACCATTGTAATAAGTTCATTTGTATTAAAGCAGAACAATCAGATAAACAGAATGGCATTATAGTTTGAAATAAATCGGACCAATAGTAATACAGTTATGAATGCTTGAAATATGAGATCACTACAGCTATGCAAATCTCAAATTGGCAATTTTGTCAGTGGATTGTGACGTAGTGACGGATAACTCTCCCGTTTGCCGTGTACAAAAAAATCATATATTTCCCCTTTCTAAAGTGCTAGAAATGGTGCCAACGTACAAGGCCATTGAAATTGCCTTAGGTTGAATTTTCGAAAGTAGTTTGCGATCGTGTTATATAGGCCTAATTGCTAAAAGTTATTACAGTGTAGAACGGGCCTAAAGCGTGTCTTTTAGAGAGTCCAGATATTTTATGAGTATGAATATTTTATGATATAATTTTGATATTAGATTTTCTTCATCATTTTCGTTCTCTGTTACCTGAGTCAACATGCTTATTTCTCCAATTGCCTTCCCTTCTCCGTCTGTATGTATGTGTGTCTGTCTCTCAATCTCTATCTCCGTCTTTTTGGCTATCTCTCTCTCTCTCTCTCTCTCTCTCTTTCTCTCCTTGTCTCCCACTCTTTCATCAACTCTTCATTTACCCTTATGTTCAACGAATATACTTATCTCATTTAATCCCAGGACGAAACTAATCAAGTCATCACACTCTTAATCTACGTCAGATTGGTAAGTTATATTATGTATACTTATTTGTCATTCAAGGATAATCTGCTGATACAGAAATACATGGCAGGTCTTTAAAAAATACCATAATTAGAAATGCAAAACACAGGCCCTTCACTTAAACGGGATTTGTAAACAGGAATGAACATTGGAAGTGTCAGCATAAAAATTATTTAATATTCAAGCGTTCCAAGACTGTCGTCGATGAAGCCTTGTTTTTTTATCCGCTTGTTTTTTCCATTCTGGTAAACTTTGTTTTAGCGATTGGACGTGAACAGTTTTCATCTTGGATTATTCACACCAAGAAACCAATTTGCTGAAGGATAGCGAGGATATTTTAAGAGGGTTTAAAGTCTTTGCATTTCTATTTTTCACTTAAATCTTAAAGAGCCCAGGCTTTAAAATAATCATATTCTACTGTTTACTTTTCCTCGAACTAGCTTATGTTAGCTAAATCATGTTAATCCATGCGGCTTAATGCTGTCATTTTATTGCCTTTATGCTACATAGAGAAATTGTGATCCAAACACGATCGCAAAGACTTAAAAAAAATGGGAAGGCAGTTTCAGTTGCCTTCTACTTCACCTACTGAAATGAATACTATGGTGACATTATCCAAACACGATTTCTATAAACAAGGCAATAAGATATGGAAATTGCCCTTTACTTAGTTTCTTAAAAGGCATTGCGATCGTGTTTTATTATTATTGCACATTGTTGTTTTGTATTTATTTCTTCACGGTAAAAACTCACAATCAGCCAAAACAGACTGCTTTTCAGCGAGTCCGTGAACATTGTAAAAAGTAAAATTAGCACAATAACACTGACAAACAAAAATAGAAGTTTCAAATATTTACAAATAAATATTTGAAAAAATGAAAATCACAAAAAAAGAATCAAATTACACTCATCAAGTTATCGAGACTTACAATTTGTACCCAGCCCCCTACCCCTCATAAATAACAAATCGATAGAACTGATTGACTGAACAAATTGATTAAGATTGTCCATTCGTCGAATATCACAAGGCAATGAATTGAAAAGTTGTATACTTGTTTAGATAATCCCTTAAATAGTTCGTATTAGGTTTATCGATATATTTTACGGTCATAATTGCGAAGAGAATATTTACTTTTCTTAATAGAAATTTTAGAACAGAGTGAAAATGGAAGGCTGGAAGGCATCCATGCAACATTTAAAAAAATGAAAGAGGCTGCCTGTTTTTTCCAACGTGTTTCTAGTCTATCAATGTTTCAGTACAATAAAACAGTACTGTACCTATGATCGACTCTGAATATAACACGAAGTGCCCGATTTGGTAGAACACACAACTCATGAACTAAAGTCTTTCCTGCATTAAACCATACAATCGAGATGAGGTTGTAAGGATGCTTTATAAGGCATTACAGCAGTATTCAATGTACTATATGGTCTAAGTCGTTTGAGACAGTACAGAGATTTCGTTGCTTTTGTTTTAACATATTTAACATGTGCTTTCCAACTAAGTGACGAACTGAAAATTACTCAAAATTATTCATTTGTTTTTCATTTTACCACCTTGTTATCAAAATTTGTATCACCTTTTTCAAATTCTTCTTTTCTATTTCTTTTTCTTTTTCGTCTTTTGCAGACGTGGGTAGACGAGTATCTACGATGGGATCCTGCTGCGTATAACAGAACTCTTTTGTTACTTCCGAAAGACATATGGCTACCAGAACTAACCTTGGATGAAAAGTAAGAAAATCATGTGCACAGAAAAAGCTCTTGTAGACTGTGACAAAATTATTGTTCATTATTTTGTTACATTGATTTAAACAAAAAACGAATACGTCAACGTCCCCCCCCCCCGATTTAAAAGTTTCCAATATGTAATAGTCGTGGTTACTTTAGACCGTATTTTCCAATTTATCCAAATTGCCGACGAAAAGGATTCATATTGTTGTGTATTGAGTTGAATCCCAGATCAATTTGCGTAACTACAGGCGCCAAGGGTACGCGTGCCCCCCTTCCCCCAATCTAATGGCAAGAAAGGAAACGCTACACCCTCCCCCGAATTAATTACCTCTTAAAATTGCATTTCATCTGCCGAGTAAGATGATGCCCTCCAATGATGTCGGTGCCCCCTTCTTGTCTATGCCCACACTACGCCACCGATCCTTACACATTTTGTGTCATGAATATATATTTCTTAATGAATCAAGTTTCAAATATCACCAAAAAAATTATTTCCACGACTCAAGTTTGCAAGCAATCAAACACTTTTTTAAACGTTAACTTGACATCAAAATTATTTTGCCGTTTGTTTTCGTTTTTTTCTTCTCCTTTCTATCATCACTCTTCTTCCTCCTTTTATACTCCCTTCTTTTCAAGCAGTGTCGATCGCGATTTCATCAGTTTCCCGGGTACCTATATAACGGCGACATCGGACGGAACCGTCAACTGGTTCTTCCCGGCCGTCATCACCACAACATGCAAAGTCGATGTCCGTTTCTTTCCCTTCGACATACAGGAGTGCACTCTGACATTCCTTCCGTGGTCGATGGATGAAAGTATGGTGAGTGCTGGAACAGACTAATGCCTCAGCCACACAAACGAGGCTGACACCATACCGACAACAGACCGAACAAAAAATTACATATCCCCAATGGCCAAAAAACCGGTCTGATTTGGAATTGATGTGGAGTCGGTTCGGCATTGTGACTGAGGCATGAAGCATAAAACCCCAGTATCACATTTCGATTGCACCATTCATTACGCTTTTCAATAAGTGCATACGCCAGCAATTGTACACAGTGTCTATGCATTCACTTTTTAATTCACTTTCAGTAAGATAACATACAAATAATGAATGCTTATAAGTTCAATAGTGCGAATATTTTCATGAGTTGAAAGATTAACGTTCTATTCAACGAGGCGTTAGCCGAGTTGAATAGAATTAACGTTAATCTTTCAACGAATAAAAAATATTTGCACTATTGAACGAATGAAAAACATTCATTATTTGTTTTATACAACATCTTTCAACAAATCATGCTTTGCTCCTTATATTAAAGATAAATAAAAGTTGGAGTCAGGCCTTCTCGATTACATTCAGATTGCCTTCGCGTCAGATGCGCGCAGCTAATGTAACAATGGGATACCCACAGGGCAGAGAGGTGCGCAGTCTGCATATAACCAAAAATGCACGCCCGTGCAATAGTATATCTATTGAATATCATGTGACCAACAATCCTCCAATCAAATGACAAGGATTTACTTAGGTGTTGTATAATATTAATTATTTAGACATCGTAGATGGTGGTGCTATATTGAGTACGTCAATAGTGCAGGATGATCGACAGAGGAGGAATACAGATGAGTGCTACATAAAGGCATACTGTCCCGTGTTTCGGTTCGATTATCTCGGGGGTCATTTTAGTAGACCGAGAGCTTATGAGACCGACATCCCAAGACATCAACGGCCTACTAGACCGACAGGCCACGAGACCTACAAAGCAAAGAAATAAATAACCAAATACAGAAAAGAAAAACAAGTTCCAAGTACACGAGACCGATAACACAAAGAAAATACCGTTTGAGTAGGCTGTTCACTGTTTCAATTAATTTGATAGAATTTAAGCCTTTAACTTTCTGAACTTTCTTTAACTTTCGTTTTTCTTCAAAGCTGGACTTCTACTGCACCTAAAGGCATTTCATTTACCAATAATAATTATCTTGATAAAACAACGCGTTAAAATATCAATTGTATCTTTCTGCAGATGTTGCTACGTTTCCCAGATGGGGCCGACGCTACCCAGGACATCTACCAGCGCAACGGTATCTGGCACCCTTCATCCTTCACCGCCTACAACGTCAGCATCTCCTACATCTGCTGTCAGTACCCCTGGTCTCACGTCATCTACACCATTCGGCTCCGGAGAGAGTCCAAGTTCTTCCGTGAGACCATCATCCTCCCCTCCGTACTCCTGACCGTACTCATGGCGACCGTCTCCTGGCTCCACCCAGCGTCCGGCGAGAAGATGACGTTGGCCGTGAGCAATCTCCTGGCCCTCATCCTCTTCCAACAGCTAGTAGCGGATAGCATGCCTCCTATTGGAGATAATACGTCCATCATAGGTACACCTGATTCACTTACCGTTTATACCTCAGTCACACCGGCCACCGCTGAACTGACTCCAAACCGACCGACTCTTGGTCATTTGTCATAATGTAATTCTTGTTCGGTTGTTGGCGGTCTAGTACCGGTCTCATCGATGGGACTGAGATAATTATACGCCTTGTTCAGATATAAAACGGTAAATTGCTTAAGAAACAAAAATATATAGTGTCAAAGTAGTAGGTGCAAGTGAATTGCAATAGGCAACTTTTAATTTTAGAGCTAAAAGACAAAACATGAAACAAACTATCGAACGAAGAAACAAACACATGAAAACGGGCAACGATAAACCCCTACGCGTACCCACTGATCTGTATACTCATAAAAGATACAGAGATGTGAATCGCTTTCCGCTAAACTCATTTAATTTTAAGGAAGCACTTTTGTAAAACGGTTTACAGTCTCAAGTCTGAACGGGGCTGATGTGGCCGAGGCTCTAGCGTGCTTCACGAATCTCCTAGCAATTAACAGATTAACGTTTAGTCAGTTGTGACTTTAACGCTCAAAGGAAGAAAAGATGGGAGAGAGAGAGGGAGGGGAGGGAGGATTACAGGAATATGTGGGCATGAAACTGTGAGATGGAGGGAGATAGAGCTAGAGAGAGAAAAAGATAATCGCAATAATATATTTGTAGGGTATTAGCTACCATGTTCTATTGTATATGTATACCGTACCCAAAACCTATTCATGAGCACTTTCTCAAAATACTAAACTAAGTTTATTAACATAGTATCAAGAATATTAATTGTAATTTCAAAACACGGTACAAGCGTACAAAGTGAAAGTTTGTAAATGCATTTGCTTGATTTATACCGGACTAGCTTTTCTCAAGTGTGCAATGGAAAGTGATACGTGCTATATCTCCAATGCATCATCACTCATTTTTTTCCTTTTTATTTGCATCAAAGGAATTTTCGGTAGCTATAATTCAAACCTATCGCATAATATTTTGTTTCTAGTGACGCTATTTTCTAAAAGTCTCATCTGAATGGTTATTGATTCGCCCCCCCCTCAATCATTGTCACCTCCGATATATTTTTACGCTATAATATTCTTTGAGTCACGGCAAAAACGCGTATTGCATGGCAATGAGTTCCTTAAGAATCGCATGCATTAACCATTCACACGATATTTGATATAAAGTGCATCAAAGTTTAAACATTATATACATCACAATGTCTCATAGAACAAATGCCTTTATATACATGAATGTCGGGATTACAGGTAGGCGAGACTAGCGGTGAACATTCCGGTGCTTGCATAATTGATTAATCTGCCACTTTCATTTAACTTTTTCAGATGAATCCGATGAAAGCATAATTGAATGATTGCACATATATGAAGCATAACGAAAAACTAATTAAAGTAAAAATGTATTCCTCCATTTTATGTGATAAAAGCACAGTAGTCTCAGTGGCGTAGCTCGGAGGAGAGGGCACTTTGGCATGTGCCCCCTATTCAGTTTGCTAAATAAGAGAGGGAGAGAGAGAGAGAGAGAGAAAGAGAGAGAGAGAGATGCTAGATGGAGAGGAATGAAGTGAAAAGAAGACGCTAAAGACGTCCTCAGAAAATCCCTAATCAATGGCCTTTAAAATACCAATTCGCATTTCTTCCTATGAGTAAGACCAGTGCCTCCCTTAACGTCTTGACCTGCCCTACGCCACTAGTAGGTTCATGCTTCACATACTTCCAAGACTACATATAACATGATTCTTTAAATTATCTTTATAGGTTTGCATGGTGTGGTAGATGAGTCAGGAAAACTTAAACTGGTACACCATGTGAGTAGTTCATATAAGGATCCGGGTATTCTTTCTTGGATCGATGTGTTAGTTCTTAAAAATAAATGTTGTATAATTATTTCATGGTTATAGTTTTTGTAGGTCTTTCGAAGAAAGAGATGGTCTCGACGTTACGGACAGTGTACCCCGTCTGTCGTCAGAAGAATGGCTTGAGTGAGTCATCAATGGTGTACCCGTTTAAGTTTTCCTGTCTCAACATGATTCTTAAAAGTGATAACGATAATGACATGACAATCCCAACGATTTCGAAACGATTTCCTATTTTTCTCCTTCTAGTCACATTTTTCTTCATCATGATCGCACTCGGATGCGCGTCCGTTATATTTTCCGTTACCGTCCTCCGGATCTTCCACATGGGCGGTGACAAGCCCCTACCTCGTTGGATCGGGAACATCATTTACCGCTGTGCCGGCTGCACAATGATTTTCGGCCGAGTGAGATTGCAAGCCGCACTGAAAGCCATGATGTCAGAAGCACCACAAGTCGCCTTCATCGGTCAGATGTGAGTATCACGATGGTGTTGCTCTATAGAGGAAGGGTATGGTTGTGTGAGGGTTACCCCCCCCCTTACCACCACCATCGCACCCTGTTAGAGTCAAGAGATTTTATCATTATACCACCGTGCCCCCGAGGGTAAGGCGGTATGTTGTTCTAATTCTATTTTCAAATGTGAAGTACGTTGATTATTGCTTTTTAAATAATAATTTGTTAATCGTGAACATTATTGTTTATAAACATCAATGTAAATCATGTATTACTAGCGTACTTCTAACATCATTATCATCGACCCCTCAATCCCTCTCTCTCTCTCTCTCTCTCTTTCTCCCTTCTTCTCTACCTCATCCTCCCCTGACTTTCGCAGTCACCCCACACGAACTTAAGTAACATGTAATTCTCCTCACATAATAATATCACATTCAACATTATATCCTTTGCATTTTTCCCCCTAATATTTCTTTTTTTTCTTTTGTCTTAATCAAGTTCATTAAGGAATTCATTAAGGAATACCCCCACTACCAAGCATTGCCATGATCCAACACCTGACGCACCTCATCGAAACGACAAGGCGACAACAGAGACCGTTGCAAAGAGCCATTCCCCACAGGACATTCTTGACCGGGGGACGTCGGAGACCACCTACGAGAAGAATGCCGCGATGTGGCGCGAGACGGCCCTGGTCCTCGATAAGGTCTTTGGATTGGTTCAGTTCCTGGTCATCATCGGCGCTTGTCTCTATATGTTGATTGGTTACACGACGGCAGACCCCTCTGCAACAATTTAGTTGGTACAGTACTACAGTTCCTAGTCATTATAGGCGCCTTTTTCTACATAGACTGTTAATTCGGCTGCATTCTTTGAGACTTCCCCTCCCCCTCTGCAACAGTTCAACACTGCATTTTCCTCGGAGACCTGACATGTGTTGCACCCAATCGCTCTGAACTTCAATTTCGTCAAAGATATGGGGTTTGGGATGCAATCGAATTTGATGTTAGTGTTAGGAAATAGTTTTTGACTGCGGGATCAGTGGAGGTTGAAGTGAGGAATTCGTTAAAGTGTATGAGAAATTGAACATCTGATTTTATTTGTATATGATATCAGATAATTATCACCATTCACACCTGTTTAAAACCTACATGTAAATAAATTGGCAACAACATAACATGCAGTTTGTACAGTTTTCTAACTCTTTACCACAAAGGGCCAGTGCGAAGAACGCCGTACTCGCATTAAAATATGTTTATCTGTCATTTTAGGAACCTTCTAAAATCGAATGTCCATGACACATTATATGCCCTCCCCCCTCCTAAAAAAAGAGAAATGAATATCAAAGTAGTAGTTAATTTTTTTACAAACTCACCCCAATCGACGAGAAAAAAGGTATTTTGTATACATTTTTGGAGAGTTCATCGCACAAGGTGTAAATGTTGAAGATATTGGATGCGTGTAAATGACATGTACAGAGTATTTATTATGATTTGACCCATATCCAGAAATCCATTTCTAGGGTAACAGCAGGGTTCGTTCTTGAAGACATATCTGATCACTTTTATCATCCGCTAATCCAACCGGTCGGTCGAGGTCGAATGATCTCCATTAGAAATCAAACTCCTCATCGGTAAGCTTGATCATCATTGTGAAGTCTTTGTTTCAGTTATTAAAAACGGTGGTATTAATTCTAGGAAAGTAGGAACGCCCGTGGCGCTCAACTGAATATACAGAGTATGCCTCACGTCACACATTGACGACTTTTCGCCCTCACAGTAGCCTATATGGGTTTCTGAGAATCGTGTAACAGTCAGCATGGTCAGATTTCAGTTCTCCGTAAACGTAACGACTGCCTCTATAAATGATCATTCGATGGAATCGGCGATAAATGTGTATAGATTGTCATTACAAACCCATCAATGTTTCATTCCATTACTCATTCGGGAGACATAAAGGGACACGAATTCCTGCTTAGACCTTACTACTTAATGCCTCGAAATGTTGCATAATGCATCATTGATTTTGTGAGTCTGTTATCTTTTCATTTATTCTATTCAAGAATCGTTCCGTTCCTTTTCTCCCAATTCATTATAATTTCTATTGAATGATCATTACCAGGAATACTTTCAACACTTTGAATTGTAATTGTAAATAAACGTTTTGAAATATAAACTGCATTGAAACCAGTGTACTTCAAATTTTAACACGACTAATTCAATTAATAGATCATGACTCTTCCTTCAAATTAGGAGGAAAAGTACAGTTATACATGAAAAGGAAAGAAATATCGTAGCATTGTAATATTGGTCTTTAATATGAAAGGAACTTCGAGAAATGATAAATAGTAAGCTATAAATAATATAGAGCGAGATAGGGTGAATTAGAAAATAAGATAGAGTGACACGAAAAAGGAGTTAAATAGTATTCAGAGAGAAAGAAAGAAAGAGATTGAAAGAGAGGGGGTGCATAAGGAGCGAGTGTGGGCGGGGTTGCTTGTGTGGACGATGGGTGTCTGTGTGGGCGTATGTGTGCGTAAAAGAGAGAGAGTAAGAAAGTTTTAAAAAAGAGAGAAAGAAAGAAAGAGGGAGAGAAAGAAAGACGGAAAGAGAACGAGAAAGAGAGAGAGAGAGAGAGAGGGAGAGAGAGAGAGGGGAGGGGTGGGGAGGAGAGAAAGACGATGTAAAAGAAGGTTAATGGGAGATATAAAATAAAGAGATGTAACTAGAAAGAACAAAAATAGACAGAATGTGGACGTCAGAGATAGATAGTATGAGAGAGGAGAGAGAGAGGGAAAGAGAGACACTGGGTGGTGGGAGGAATCCTTTTAACTGATACAATGATAGGCCTAAATCTGTTTTACTTATCCTGAAACAAACAAAAACAAAAAAATGATGCACATTGAGGTCGTATTTTATCTGGTAGATCTCATGAGATTGCTGAGATGTTTAAGAATATTAGTATTACTTTATTCCTTCATGATGTTGCTGATGAATCTATTTTCGGATGTTACCATGGATATGACATTCACATAGCGTTTATCACTTGCATCATGGGCATTATTGGAGATACTAGTGAACATTCATGCTTATAATTATAATCACTTTAAAAAACGAACAGAAATTAGACTTACGGTATTGCATTCTAATAGAGATGTACTTCGTTTTTAAATGCTTTGAAAATGAATATTTCGGAGGCATGTTGTCACAATTTGAAGCAAATTCAAGGCAATCCAAATTTATCAGTTAATGTGTGTTCAACAAGGATCACACAAAATAAATTTGAAAGTACAGTACGTCATTGAGATTGAAATAACTGAGTGCAGTTTAAGTCTTTAAAGAGAACCGTTCAAGCCATATTTTGTATATCGTTAGATGTCGTTTTCATCGCATATTAAAGAAGTACGACACTAGCGAAAACAAGGGCGTATCCCTTAGTTCGCTCATCAACCATGCATCTTCAAAATAATGCACAACGTGTCGTCGTTGATAATGATATCACGCTCATGCATTCACCCTAACCTCATACTACCTCAATCCAATCTCATCCCTTTCTTCATCGTTGTATACTTCCTTATCTCAGTCACACCGCTTAACCGACCCCACAAAGTCTCCCAAACTGATCGATACTTGGCCATTCAGAGTAATGTTATTTTTGATCGTTGTTCCGTTCGGTCTCGTGTCGGTCTCGTAGGTGTGACTGGTGTATGACAGGGGTATAAGCTTGTTCTCCGTCGCTCTCCGTATCATTTTTTGCTTTGCTTCTATGCCATTTTATATTCATATTCAGCTGTTGTTATATTTATTCTCTACATGTGTCTCTCTTTCTCTCTCATTATGCTTCTTTTGGTCTTAATATGTGGTAGAAAAAAGAATGAAAGCGATAGATAAAGAGAGAGATGGAGAGATACCGAGATCGCACAAGGCAATGTGTCAACCATGCAGGGAAATGCTACAGATGGTAAAACTGCACCCTTTGACTCGCCCTGCACACCACCCACCCGCCCACGACACAACCCAAATATCACAAAACAAAATCACAATACAAGGATGGTGTGAAGTGCAAAAGATCTTTTCCCAGCATATATTTCTCAGTATTTGTCATATCATACACAATATACACACATGTATAATTATATAAACGTTATTTCGCCTTCTGTTGCTGTTGTTGTGGAAAAGGTCAAGACCGCAAGATTGCTTGTCTTGTAATCATTTCCTATATCCAATCTGTTTGTCTGCAGAAAAGCGTAGGCAGAGGTGGTTTAATTCTTCTCAACCTCCTTTGAACACGTGAGAAGGCCGCCCGAATTTGTTCTTCTTCAGAATCATTTTAAAGTCATACAACTCAAAGAATGTTTCTCCGTATCAAACAGGTTCATGATAAAGCACTCATTGTATTATTCTCTTTCCTGCTCACTAAATTTTCATTATTGTTTCTTGCAGCACGTAAAGCCAGAAGCGTATTGCGGAAAGTTCGGAGAACGAATTTAAACACAAATTCAGAATCAAAAGGCATTACTTTCAAAGGACATAGGGTTACATAGCATTAGTTTAATTTCGGCGGGGGTGGCGGCGGTATTGCAAAGGGGTGCGGAGATGTTTTAACCCAGGGGAGTTTATAAGCCGTTGTTTCACATCAATGGAGACACAGACTTGAAATTAAACATTGTTGAATGATAAATTCGAATTCAAAATATCATTTATTTCTATTCAGCGTAAGCCTGTTTATACATGACACACATACATATGTAGGCAGCATCTCTAAAACAATGAATACAATTTATGGCAAGAAACATAAAATAACACAAAATGTCATCTAGGGAAGTAAAGGTTAAAAGAATGATGAAACAAGTCAGATAGATTAAGGAAGAACAAAAATAATATTCGATGTACATGTACTAAGATTGTTCTAGTTCTATTTTTTGATAAGTTCATAAACTACGAAGTAACCTCAAAGATGTAACAATAAGGGCAAAATAACATAATCATTTGATGGTTAATATGAGTGGTTTCAGATACAGAAAATAAAAGATTTGTTGCAAGACTATATATACTTAGAGCCCCTCTAAAGTGTTGGGCGCCCCAAATTCGCCAAAAATTTGATGGCAAAATTTCACATAAATTGTATCATAATGTGAAAGAGGATGCCATTTAAGACACACTTCTGCAAAGATTTCCCCCAAAAAAATTGTTTGAAGACAAAATTATATTGATAAAAGAATACATAATTTGGGTTTTGTGTTGTACACAGAAAACCTTCATTTTGTATTCTTTCATCAATATTCGACTTCAAACACATTTGTTTTGAAAATCTTTGCAGAAATGTGTCTTAAATTACATCCTCTTTCACATTATGATACAATTTAAGTGAAATTTTACCATCAAATTTGTGGGGCTCCCAACACTTTAAGGGGCTTTAAACCTTTCCGTGATGGATATGAGTAGAATTTAAGCAATGTGACGAGCAGTTTAATTGTACTTAGATACTTTAATTACTATGAGATGCCCCTAGGAAAGAATAGCAATTGTCTTATTATTTTTTTTTATTAGATGTAGTAGAAGTAGTAGTAGAAATAGCAGGTGTCATAGTAGCAGTAGCAGTAGCAGTCGAAGTAGCAGTATCAGTAGTAGAAGTAGTAGTAGTAGTAGTAGTAGTAGTAGTAGTAGCAGCAGCAGCAGCATCAACAACAATATTAGGACTCCTCCAGAAATTCATGAACGACACAAATATAACATGGTTCTGGAATTGCATGTGCTGCACTCAAACAGAATGGTAGTAGTAGTAGTAGTAGTAGTAGTAGTAGTAGTACATGTGGAAGTAGTAGTATAGTAGTAGTAGTAGTAGTAGTAGTAGTAGTAGTAGTAGTAGTAGTAGTAATATCAGTAGTCGTAGTAGCATGAGCAGCAGTAGTTTTTTGTCGTAGGAGTAATAGTCGTAGTAGTAGTAGCAGCAGCAGCAGTAGTAGTATTAATAGTATTCATGGCAGCAGTATTAGTAGTAGTAGTAGTAGTAGTAGTAGTAGTAGTAGTAGTAGTAGTAGTAGTAGTAATAGTAGTAGTAGTTGTAGTAGCAGCAGCAGCATCAAGAACAATATTAGGACTCCTCCAGAAATTCATGAACGGCACAAATAAAACATGGTTCTGGAATCACATGTGCCGGACTCAAATAGAATATTATTCGATGAACATGAAAAGAGAATAGCAGTTACTATATACCCACTCACGTTTTTACTGTATGTACCCGAGTGCTACTGTAATTAAGGTACCCTTGACACATAATATATATGTCTATATATTTCCTCAAAAATAAACAACCATAAGTACGGACAATTATTAACTCAAAGTCATCCCATCTACATGTATCATTATCATTCTACGGTTTATAGCTTGTCACGTGATCTCCAAATACATAACTTCCTACATAGAAGCAATAACAGGAAAATAGAAAATCGTAATACACGATTGTAATAACAAATTGCGAACTATTTTGTTCCTTGTCGGGGGGGGGTGTATTAAGGAATGAATATCTTCTGTTCTCACCGACATTACCATGAGAGGAAATTAAGATAGCGAGCGCTTACGTCATTTTCTTAATTACGACGATCTATTGGTAAGGTCATAGTGGTGCATCGCAGGGACGAACCCGTTGAAAAACGCTGTATTATATCTGACCTAGATACTATTACAATGATGCATTTCGATTTCAATGCGAGGCAAGCCCAAGCCCGGCATAACACTAGCCATATTTAAAGTTCATCCATCGTGCTGATTGCTTCCAATTCCTGATGCACATGAATCTCTGCACCGATTTTAAAACTATAATGGCTTTACGCTTTTTCATCCTATCTTTATAGAGGTTTAAAATCAATGACAGCACAGCATGATCGCAAAGGTTTTCGAGAAATCAATTCAAGGGCAATTTCAAATCATGTTCGGATTGCGAATACGTCATTGTCATTGTAATATGAGTAGGTGATGAACAAGGGTATCGAAATTGCCTTAGGCTGATTTATCCAAAGTTTTTGCTATTGTGTTGCACATGATCTGTCTCTTTATCTCCTTCACTCGAATATCGAACAGTACCTTCAAAGACAAAATGGCTTTGACAAATGAGATGAAGACATAAGGAATTCATTATTTGTTTAGAATAATGTTATCAGGATATGACATGGGTTTCATTGCTCCTAAATCACCATCATTCGAATGTCGAAGAGTACTTTTAAAGATATCAACCTTTTGGCAAATCATTGAAGATATAAAGAAATCCTCATAGATTAGCATTAATTATGATGTTATTGTATCGTTTCACTAAAAGAATGCAATCATCAAGATCCAATGCTAATGCTAAATTCCTTGCAGTTCCTGCAAGGGATTTAATTACCACGTCCAGTTTTCCACACACGTTTATGTTATAACTAATCAGTTATACACTTCAAAATCAAAATCTTCTTCCAATACTCTCAGGCTAATGATCATGATGATTGTCGTGGTGGTCATAATGATGAAAGGCTATAATTTGTAAGGCTCACAAGACAACTAAAGGAAGGAAAACTACTGATTGACTTTGGAGGAATCTTTCAAGTAACGAATGATTGAAGAATATGCACGTATATTCATCATGGTTACCTGATTTCTATATGCTTATTCTTGCACATGTATATTACTAATATTATCCTACGTCAATACGATGTAAATTTAATTTCCTATGCTATTAATACTTTTTGTTCAAGTGTGGAAGAATTTATATAAATTGAATCGAATCGAGCTGAGCCAGTGCACAGGCGTGTTTTCATTTTAATACCAATACATTTTCAGTATAAATAATATTTAGTCATCATGATGATAGATTTGTTTTCCCTTTCGTTGAGCATCAATATTATAATAATGATGTGATACGTTTTTGTTCTATTACGATAAGTATTTTACATTATCATAAATACATCTCATAATTATTGTATCTTCTCGAATAAACATTATCAACTGTTCGATTTACAGTTCTATTGGGGTCCACATAAGCATTATTACCAATACCATTGATATCATCAAAACACTTAGCAGATATTGAGGCGTAGGTTTTGTGAATTATAAATATTTTCATATCCATTCAATTTGACTTTTGAAAGAGGGACTGTCGTCTTACTGTCGATTTTCTCTTCTAGTGGCTATTGATTTTATCTTTACACGAGGCAGTATTTCTTAGCGAACGAAGGACGAATTCCATTTCAAAATTGCCGGCTATTATCATAGTCCGCTCGATGCCACGCATAAGTGTGCTTAGAGAAAAGGTTAATCGGAAGAGATCCGCTTGAAGGTGATATGGTTATGTGGGCTTGTGTGATACGATTCAATTCACGCACACCCACGTTATGTGAACGCACATCGCATGCTTGATATTCAATACATGGTACTGGCATTCATCTCCGCCTGGTCTATTCGTGTCCCCGTCCTACTCCCTAACCTATTAGCTCAAGCGAACTACCCATTTATCAATCTCTAATATCGTCATTTCTCTTCTAATTCGCTGTTTACATCAAGCGAACGTGTTGGAAATAACAACAAATTATAACACGCAGATATAGAAATGAGGCAAACTGAACGCGATCTCATTTTATATTTTGTTCAAGTAAGAAGTGAAATATATGGATAAAAACAAGTAGGCCTACTGTATGATTAAAAAAGATCAAAACTAAAATATTTTATTTAAGAGTGATTACACTATGAACCAAATTATTTAACTCTTTGTCTGTTGTAACCCTCGAAACATAATCGAGTGTTATTCAATTCTTATGAATAATTTTTTACGTAAACCCCTTAGACTGTTTTTCAAAACAAAAACGAAAATTCTTTTCAAATAACTGAATCATTATATATGGGATGTTTATATAATTTTTGTTTAAACATATATTAACATTCTTTCATTTCTAGGGGAAGTCACCGATGTAAGATGGTAGAAGTTTCAATTGTCAAATGACAATCAGCGACAATAGAATATAGCCTGCAGCAAAACACCAATGAAGTCGTTATCGGCATCAATGTCGAAAACGAAGAAGATGGTTTACATTATATGGAAATACTCCCATAAGGATTCGGATTCCATTTGTAAGAATGACATTTATTCGGCTTTTTTGACAGGTAATAGCAGCTTTTCCGTTTAATTTCCCTGTCATGCTCATATGTTGGCATTGAAGGTCATCGTTGCTTCGAGGACAATGATTTCTCACATGGATATAAAATCATCTCCAGGATTGAGAGGTCATAATGCATTTATAGTAGTTAAGAGCTCTGTAGGAGTCATAGTAATACTGGGGAATGTAGGGGGCAGCATCTCCTGTACATCTTCAGGTTCGCTAGTCGACACGACCCTAATTCGCCAGAACTTTCCGTTCTTTTTATTAATTTCCTAACCGTCCATTCAAATTTCACACTTTGTCATGTGATATCATTTGATACAAGAATATACAAATTTTAGCAGTTTGTTGATTATTGATTGAGATCTACCTCCTCATAATGATAAGATATCGGCGTACCCTTTCTACCACCTGCCATAATTTCAAAGATTAAACAAACTGAAAATGAACTGTACATCAATATTCAATATATATAATTTGTGTAAATTCAAGGGTAATCCAACCCTTATAATCAGATGCAGAAACCCCGAAGTTTGTAATGATTCCCAATAAACAATTACGAATGTTTGAACGTTGAGATCACTAAATTAGCAAATTGGCAATACCTCATATCTCAGTCACATCCACCCCCAACCGGCTCCAAACTGACTCCAAACCGACCGATTTTCGGCCATTCGTGGAAATGTAAAATTTTGTTCGATCTTTTGTCGGTCTCGTCGATGTGATTAGGGTATGAATTGATATACTGTAGGACAACTCTACCATTAATTCATCTGTACACAAAAACGGCAAGAAATAACATTTTCTCCATGGCATGGCAGAGCAGGTCTTTTAGACTATTGGAAGCCATGTAAAAACATGCCATGGACTGTACGATCTTAGTAGGTCCATGGTATATCAAAAACAGTGAGAGGGTAGTGTTACTTGTGAGAAAACCGAAAAATCTGGTATCAACCTTGAAGCGTACATATCATTTTTTTTTTACAAACATTCTAAATGTCCTTGTTAAAATAAATGAAATCCACACGATCATTTTCGCGCATTTGCTGGTCTAAATCTTCAAACATTCATAAATTATTTATTATACTTTCTATAAATCTTCCACGAAGTTGTTTTTGCTATCCCCTGACTTTAAGGCTTCATCGAAATTAACTTGTCATTTTCTTATAGCCATTAAAAGGTTTTCTATTTCGATTCAATTATTTCATACAGAATAAGCTCAATTATCAAGAGTGGAATAACATCATTAATTTGGGATAATTTCGTTATATAAGAGTTTTAGTGGAGATTATGGGATCTTTTTTCACAAAGAGGATAACGAATAAATATGCTTTTATCGGATATCGGGATTAGTTTTAACTTATCACATGTGTTGAATTCCATGAATACAATTTTGTGTGGATAATTTGTAAAAATATGTTGATTGTTTTTTCCTACCTTACTCGTATTAAATAGATAAAGGTAATAAAAAGACAATTATAAAATTGCAATATTACAAAGATTACAAGGATAAGCAAATATGACTACCATAATTACCATCACCAGAAGAAATATACCAAAAAGATTTATGCAGAAAAACCCCAAACACAACCAATAATGAACGCATTACTAAAAAAAAAATTACGAGAGAACTTAAGTTCTATCTAGTCCTTTGAGCAATTTAGACTCGTTATCCACTTTACCTTACTTCATTTCCTCATTATTAGTTTGAGAAAAGTTTTTGAATTTTCTTTATATTCATTGTTGCATTAATTACAGAATGATAAAGTGTGCATCTGACTGGTGACAATATCTTCGTGCATATCTAACAGTCACTGGTATTTGCATCTTACAATAATGACGATACTCATTGGCTTTATAAATTGCATGTTGGGTGTTCTCATGCAAAATGAAAATCCATTGTAGGCATGAGAAAGCACTTCCGATGTATTTAACAGTGTCAATTGGTGTATAAGAGTGACAAAGGCAAGTTCTTCCAGAGAGCAATCCTAGTTTGAACAACGCAGTGTCGCAGTTTCCACAGACAGGTAGTTTTAAAGCATCTTTACAAATACACCTTGATAGATTTGTGTCATTTCAGTCATAGTCATTCATAGGTCCAGAGGTGAATCCAATGACTACAGTAACATACTGCATATCAGCCACACACGGGAGTCCGATCACGAGGAATTCTGCAGGAGCTGTCGTCAGAACCCACACTCACCTCGTCTT
Organism: Mesocentrotus franciscanus; assembly: GCA_037976565.1. NCBI lineage: Eukaryota > Metazoa > Echinodermata > Echinoidea > Camarodonta > Strongylocentrotidae > Mesocentrotus > Mesocentrotus franciscanus. Next base: position 22,813,613 of record CP137669.1, on the reverse strand, counting down.
CGTTCTCCTAACCGTCCTGGGCTGTCGCACTGAAGACCGATGGCGCACGGGCAATAGTATCCCTCTCGAACACCAAACCAAGGATATGATTGGCTACGGAGATTGCACTGATCGAAAAGACCACCCAATGGCTTGCACACCCGATGATTGCCGATTCGCGACCGAACGCAGCACGTGGGCCGATCAAGTTCTAAACAATCCAGATCCGTAGTACAGGTCTGTAGAGATAGGAACAAGAACTTAGGTTAGTGGGTGGAAAAGTGTGTGTCTGCTTACACACTGCTTGAAAAGACAATGATTTTGATAATGTTGATGGTTTGATGGTTTATTTTTACCTGACTGCTTAGAAAGCATGTGTGTGCTTGTAAGTAAGCAACCAGGGGACCGACAGCTTTAGGTCCTCCCCGAGGGACTCACTGATGAGGATTAATACCTTCCCAAACGGCACGATAGTGCATGGACTTGGTTTCGAAGACGGGACTTCCCGGTTACGAGACCATAGCTCTACCACAGAGCTATCAGTGAACTTGAAGAAGGGTGCCTTTTTACGGGCATGCCATCTTCCAAACTCAATGAATAATTTTGGTATATAATTAATTTACACCTGTAGAAGAGTTATATCATTTCCCATACCTTGCATGTTTTATCATGGATCCCTGGAGCAGGCTCAAAACATTTTCGCATTAATCTGAACTATTTACACTTAAAAAAATACTTCAGTATATTCATACAATTTATATTTCCTCACCTTTTCTCTTATGAAAAATTAGTCAAGATTGAAAAGATTTTCACCATAAGATCTCAAATTTTAGGTCTACCACGATATCAACTACATGTACTTTCGAAAAATCAAGTTAAGGAAATTCACTAGCCCTGTTCATCTCCTTTGAAATGCGCGCACATGACATTCACGTATTACGTAAGCCGAACATAACTGTGGGATGTACAATAAGGTATTGACATTACCCTTGAGTTGATTTTTCGAAAGTAGTTGCGATCGTGTTGGCATATCTATCTAAACATCACCGCAGCCGTGACTTTGAACTCATCTTGGATATATACTTTTACCGCGACTTCTGAATTGAACAACGGCATATGATTTACTTCACATCTGGTGACCTGGCATTTAATTGCTCAGGTGACATTTACTCCAGGCTTTACTTCTTGAAAAAAATATATTCAAGATTTAGGATTAGTTTTAGATGTAGTGTTTGGTCAGGGGTAGAGTTAGAAATTCGATTTACTTGACCGCGTGAATAATTGTCGCCGGAAAAAAAAGTTTTGTAGCACCTCACATCAATACGTCATTGATTCTCGACGCACCGGTAGACCGTATGCATAATTTAAGAGAGCAATTAAAACAAAACTTTTGACCATCTTCTCACGCTTTCGTCGCGGAAATGGGAAATTAAACAAATTGGTGTGCGGGATATTGGTATTTCTTAGGGTTAATGGCATACCCTCTTGACGGAAAGATTTATTGGTAATAGGTAATAACTGAATATTGGCAATGAATGGGGAAACTTTTGCCGCCTCATCTTAATGGACTGCGTCATGCATTAATCTAACGAGATGAAGTGGGTTTAATATCAAATCACGCTGACAGTCACAGCTTCCAGAGAAAAGTTGAGTACGGTAAAAGCATTACTAATTATGTTCCTGGATTGTTTTTCTCATTATTATTTATGAAGCTGAATTTAGATCACCCTGTAATTGATTTGGTATTCCATAACTCAGAGGGGATTTTAAGCTCCCGAAAAAAGGATGACGCTCATGACAAGGGAAATGACCTTTTCCTACAGTCACAGTCATAACCGAAGCATGGGAACAAACAATAATCATGTGCTATACTCTTCGTTTTGTAATGATTTCATTGCAATTCTTAAAATAGCAACCCAGTCGTCACACTTTGAAGGCTGGAGATTAGGCGAAGTGGTAGCAGTATATAGCAGGAGCAAGGTGTAGGCGATGGAGTCTGAACACCAGGTTATTGATTCGTACACCTGCTCTAGGTCTACCAAATCACAATTCAATATTTCACGGCATATAACACTCATCAATCGTTGGCAAGCAGGTGTGCAATCATGTACAATCTTCACATGGATTTTAGTGATGAATTATACATGCAGCCATACTCCTAGTGTATGATGTTGACGATGATTATACCTAATTTATATACATCCAGGAAACGGGCAATATCAATAATTGACATGTTTGTATATTTCCAATGAAAATAACCTATGTTTGCAGACTATTTTTGGTCGCAAATGTCAGTTCCACTTGCCAGGATAAGGTCAAGGTAAAATCGATTTAGTTTCAACCGAATATCAACGGCAAAAATTGTAGAATACTGTCATGACTTAAATCAAAAAATAAAATAGATACAGACAGTTGTGTCCTGAAAGTCTGCGGGTTCCATGTTGTAAATGGCGGGAAAAGGATGAGGTACTTTTGCCAGAAAGCCGAATGTACACTTCATGATTCGAATGGTTCCGATAAAAATAATGACATATCATTAGATTTGAAATTATAAGCACGTCAAGTGTTCCTCGTGGACAATGCTAAGGTGAATCGTTATATCGAGAAGGAACAAAAAGGTATTCTAGGCCTTCCTGTCCAAGAAAAGGGCAAAATCGGCTTCAAATTGGGTAAAAGTCTTGCGACTGGTCTGCCGTTACCACGATTCGCAGGCGACCTCGTCTTTCCTGCGACTTGAAGGCACACAAGTAATACCCAGCAAAATGTATCCATACATCAAAAACCTCGATTACGAAGTTTTTACATGCTGTGTTTGAAATACAATATTACTGCAATTTCTGAGCGGGACTACAAACCAATTTGACGAACGACCCACAATGTCGGTTTACCGGCCCATCAGACAACTTTCCCGAGTACTTATGGTTGTGGTATTCGTGGCTGTCGTTGATATGGGACCCCCCCCCCTTGTGAAGTTGGCTTTATGCTCCCCAAGAGTATCATACGTTATCAAGAACAGAATTGATAGGGAAGAAGGAGTATGAGAGAAACTTAAGTGATGTTCAAAGGACGCGTGACGTACAACATAAGTTTCACAGGCTGATTAGTCTTTTAGCTTATACAATCAAATTGTTTTGTCATTGAGATAAAATTGACTACGCAACAGCAAAATGATTATTAAATATTTAACATTAAAACATGTATTCTTCAAGAGGAAAGCGATTTTTAAGGGGTATTTTTTTAAAGATAAATAATTAAATCAGAGGATGCACGTTGACTTCAACGCGTTGATTCTAACGTTCACTCCAAAACGTGACTGAGATTCTACCGAACCAGGGTGATTCATTCAAATATGACAAATATTCCCGCTGGCGTATCCAAGTTGGAGGCGGTTGGTAAACATGCCCTGGGCGGCTCTTGAAGAAGGCGGAAAATGTAAAAGAGAGAAAAGGGAGAGGAGGTAAGAGAAGAAAAATATGGTACTTAAGGATTACATTCGATTTCAGGGACCTGTAATTGCATAAAACACGATCATAAAAGGCTTTCGAGAAATCATCCAAAGGGCAATTTCAATACTCTGTTCATGTTCAGATTACGTAATAGGTTACTGACGTTTTCGCACTACTCAATAGATGACGTACAAGGATATTAAAATTGCTTTGGATTGAGTCTAGACATGTTATTATAGGCCCGAATCCATTGAAGATTTTTAAACCATGGTCTATAGACCATGGCTTCAACCCGCACTGTGGACTGAAATAAGAGTATAAGCATAAGCATATATTGCCCCTTCAATGCGAGGCAAACCTGTATGCAGGTTTATGGGGCTTAAAAAAGGAAACAAAGAAAGAACTCTTCTTCATTAATTCGGAAATTTTGGGCCATGGGTTTAAGACACATGTAGTAGCGTTCAGCACTGAGGGGCAGATTGCGGCGACAATTGCTTCGAGATTTTTTTCCCGCCAGAAGTGTGGGGCTAAGACTGCAAATGAGTTTTAGTTTAGGTTTAGGGTTAGGATTAGGCTTAGGTATAGTGTTGGGCCCAGGAATGAAGTTAGGAATTCGATTAGTGTAGGAAATAACCGCGGAGCTATTGTCTCACTGTCGTATCAGGAGCAACTGTCGTACAACCGCAGATTGCATTTTATCTGACATGAAGAGCTGACATATTCTGTTTGCAAAATGGTCTTGAACAAACATAGTAATACTGACCTCCAAAATATGGCAAAGCTCCCTCGGTACCACAGAACACTGTTCAACGTACAGTATGGTGTTAGTATAAGTCCTAGGGGTCGAGAATGAATTTACCTATTTCTCAAAGATATTTGAGAAGCCCCTTTGAAGCTACAACCTGAAGAGTTCCTACTCAAACTAATCAGGACATCACACATTGGTGTTGATTTTGATTAGCCATCGTACATAATTTATATCACAAGATCCAAAGTATGACAGATTACGTCATTTCCGATAGAGGCTGCACCTACATGTATTCCTTGCAATAATCGGAAATCGGATTTCATTGCTGCCTTCTAGATTTAGAGTATCTCACCTTTGAATTCCTTTGAATTCATTATTCTTGTAATGCCCACTCTAGGAAATTAAAAAGAAAAATCACCTTTTTATAACTTCTTTTTCTAAATTACCTTTGTGAAAAATATCATATACACACCGGCTCTTAGTAGGTAGAATTATCATAAATCAAGATAGATGCATTTGGTTTGTCAGCGTGGTATCAGCAATAATCAATGATTTGATTTTGACAGGGGAAAATAGTATATATATATATATATATCAAATAACTTCTCCATTTCGTAAAACCACTTTGAATTAGTTTTCAAATTAGACGCAAAATGGGCTGAAGCTTTTTTGGCAGGAGAGCTGTAGTGAGGGAATTCATAATCATACCTCATCGAGTTGATACCACCTTGATATTTGATTAGGTGTATTAAAGTATAAAATATTATATCCTTCGTCAATCGAAGTGGGAGGCATTTGTTCTTATTAAAGTCTAAACATATCCCTAATCTAATATTAAATTAAATGGAATTTGTAAAAGCTGTGTGCCATGATACGTGGTAAGCAGTAAAAGGAGTAATCTATTTCAGAAGAAAGAAAATGCTATTCTGGGTATTGAAAGTGATCAAAATATTTCGGGAATCATTGAATAATAAGAAAAATAAGAAGTACAATTACATAGAAGAATTACGTTTATAATTAATATATTATTACTAGGTTAATGCGAAGGACTCCCGGAGAGGCGATTAGGGTAACACACCATAATCGTTGTCAGTAGAAGTTAAAGCTGATGCATGTATCCACAAGTTTACATGTTGGGTAGTTCGAACATGCATTACGCGACCAATCTTGAACATCGCTATTCAAGAACTACATAGCCGCTGGTTATGGAGTAGAATTCGAAATGTATTTTCAAGGTCAAGGCCATTAAGAAACCTCTAGAAGAGCCATGAGTGTGTCGTCATCGGATCTAACAAAAATAGATCATGCCAAGACCCGAACACACAAACAAGGAGGGGTAAGGAAATGAACATCTACTTATTCGTCATATCATCTTGTACAGCAATCCATCTTCGTGCATTTTGTATTTTTCATTTTGTGACTGAAACACAAATTGAAAGCTACTTCACATGTACATTATGTTTGATTTTGGGCATTGAATCATGAAAAATTGAATCAAAAATTTGATTTGTGTATCGCACTGACATCAATAATAAATCCGGATGCCCATGGTTCTTTAAAATGACTCCCCCACAAAAAAGGAAGAAAGTGAAATAGTGAATGGGAGGAGGCGTGTGTAATCTTAGGACCAACGGAAGATTATTATTTCGAAACTACAATACTAACTTCCAATTTTAAGAATGATAGTATTTAAAGATAAAAATGGCTTATTTTTATTTTGTCAAGACATCAAACGCAATTGTGACTGCCGGTCAATAAACTGAGTACTATTACAATAAGTACAGGAAATTTAATCGAGGCTTACTATAAAGAATTTATAAACTCATTAAAATCTGAGCATGGATGCTTTGGTAAAGAGATTAGCATCTGTTTCATATGATACCCTTCTCGTATAATCTAGTACCAAGGCCCAAAATAAGCACCAGCAAATATGTCGGGTACAAATCTCATAGGTTTGGGCAGATGTCAAATATGTAGTTTTAATATAAAGAACTGCATAATGTATTCCATATATAGAGAAGGGTTTTTAAAAAGTGTTAGTAATTGAAATAGTATACGTCATCAGAAAGGAAATATGATAAAAATTGTCCGTAAATCTGAACTTATCCATAAAATGATTTTGCAAATGATGGGTGTATCTCTTCAAAATTTGTATAAATGGGAATTTGCTTTAAACAAAGTTTGACTAAACGCCATCCTTGACAGCATCAAATGTCACTCATCCTTACCGAGAATCAATAAATGATATGCCTACCTTTAAAACGCCACCGCGACTGAATTATCGTTTACTTCATATGAAATATGCAATTTGTCTTACGGCAGAGGAGACATAATCGTGGAAGCTTTGGGTGTTTGTTCTTGTGACAACTTGATTATATGTTTATTTTATTGAGTTAGTATTTACTGGGTCGCATTGCGACCTGGGGAAAGAATTTCAGTAATTTTTAAAGGTAAACGGAGAGAATACAAATTAAATATTCTAATGGATTAAAAATACCGTAGTTTGAATGACTGTATTGGTGTGATAGATGAGATAAAACAAAGAGGAAAAATACAAATACTGAACTATATACACTATACAAAGGATAAAGAGATAGGGAAATAGAGAGAGAGAGCGAGATAGATATGGAGAGAAAGCAAGACAGAATGAGAGAAGGAGAGAGAGAGAGAGAGAGAGTAATTCAATTGTAGATCGATAAATATTTTAGATTCGAGTTTGGTTTCTATCAATTACGAAATTAAAATCAAAAGTAAAGAAAAAAGTGAAAAACTGAACATAATTGTTGAAGAAAGTTTGAATTTGAAAAGCGAAAAAAAAAAAGAATTTGACCCCTTGATTCAATAACAAGCCCTGTCTTATTTGTTTTCTCATGTTATACAGAGCAATCATGCGATGGTCACAAAAATACTGGGTCCTTGATAAAAAAAATAGTATCGGCGTCTTCCTACAAATAAAATACACTTAACACATCATCATCCACGACGACTAAAATATATGGACATAGATCGATTCGTTGGGGATAGAATAGGTGTCCTCTCTCTCTTCCATCTGTATTCTTTTTTTCACTACGGCAAACAAATATTTGAGAAACTAGATGTTCAGACTGTACCCTACAACAAACACCCATCGTCCAGCATCCAGTGGTCTGTCCCAAAACAAGCTATAGAATACTGAATCGAGCATTTTTATTTTGAACGTTTCCATCAATTTGAATCAAGAACTCTGTGAGTAAATAATATGGTTTTATTCCATCATGTCAGTAAGCCTATTATGCCAATGTGTTATGTTAAGTTAATAGTAATAATGATAATAATGATGATGATGAATCATTACTTATGTAAAGGCCCAAATCACGGCACCCTCATTTGCGATTTGGAGTACAACACTACACTAATTTACAAAGAATAATATTTTATACATTTTGGACTTTTTCTTCTATAATGAAATATCATTAAGTTCTGTCAAAGTATTATCCAACGCAACATTTCACATCGCTGAAATGAGCCTTTAACAAAAACATTGTGGTCAATATGATGTTCAGGCTTTTTTAATATCAAAGTATCTCTAACTATTATACGCTCCCATCTGACGTAAAATTGAGATTTTGGTGTGAATTATATACACACAAAGGACGGTCTTAAGCAAACGAGAAGAGAGGATTTGTAAATGACAGCTCGACAACAAAATAAAGCGACGCTTCGGGGTAAATCTCATTTTCTACTCCGAATTTGAGCGGGAAATGCACTTTTGAGCCCCGTAGGGCACGATGTTGACAAGGGAGTTATTATTGCATCTTCTCTATAGCTATACTTGCAAACTTAAATTTATGAAAATTGCTGAGCAAGACATTTTGTGAAAATGTTCGAGGAACAGTAGCATATCTTTTACGATATCCGATCCGCGCATCTATTCACTATGAAACTACAGCAAGTACCATTTTCATGTTCATCTCCAAAGTGGAATTTAACCATTACAATTGACAATTCCGTTGTGCAAGTCAGAAAATTGCATACTTGCAATGTTTTCGTGGGCTAAAGTATTACATTACTGGAAGTTTCCACTGATATTAATATCAACTTCATAAGGTTATACGATACACCGGTGATACTCTTGAACGAAAAAAGGGTTCAAGGTAACTTCGTTGGCTTTTGTGTTTTGTTTTGTTTTATCTATTAACGAATATTGGAACTTTAACGGATCTGCTATTAAGATTTTGAGATATATTTTGTTCCGTGTTGAATGGAAAAAAAGAAGGGAAAAAAGTCCTAAGGTGATTTGATCAATAAAACTAAGTAAATTCGAAGTTTTCTCAAAATATATGTTTTCCTTTCTTTGTTGGTAAACAAAAAAATCATCCTGGAAACAATGGCATTTTAAATTCCCTACTATCTGTCTTTAAAACATTTCAAGGTCCTGCAAGAAACGATATTATCATTTGAAATTAAAGTGGATATACTTGGACATTACCATATACATGTATAGGCTGAGGGGCGTGGTTGTTTATGATCTCCCGCTATAAGAACTTAAGAACTTCCCGTGGGCTGTCGTAATTTATTCATTGAACAAAAATGATAATATAAAGGGAAGTTAATATCTCAGTAGCTGAGGTTTGAAATTTACGAAAATCTGCTTTCTTTGTTCACTTTGCTTCAGTTCTGATCCAATTGGATTAGGTATGCAAAGTAAATAATATTTGATATTAATTGCAAAAAATATAAATCCATTGCACTTAACTATAAGTACCAGGATGTAAGTGACTAACATCTTTTATACAACACCTACGTAGATCCTTGTCATTTGATTGGAGGATTGTTGGTCACATGATATTCAATAAATAATAATATTGCACGACCTTTCATTTTTGGTTATATTCGCCGTGCATTTTTGGTTATAATATGCAGACTGCGACGCGTACGTACCTCTCTGCCCTGCACGTATCCCATTGTTATTAGCTGCGCGCATCTGACGCGGAGGCAATCTGAATGTAATCGAGAAGGCCTCACTCCAACTTTAATTTATCTTTAATATAAGGAGCAAAGCATAATTTGTTGAAAGATGTTGTATAAAACAAATAATGAATGTTTTTCATTCGTTCAATAGTGCAAATATTTTCATTCGTTGAAAGATTAACGTTAATTCTATTCAACTCGGCTGACGCCTCGTTGAATAGAACGTTAACCTTTCAACTCATGAAAATATTCGCACTATTGAACTCATAAGCATTCATTATTAGTATAATATTGAAGGTCACAGAGAGGATTTTGCTCATGCTTCCTAGAAGGCAGGAAAAAATATAAGTGACAAAATACGGAGGTTCATTATGTTTGTGAGTTGTTGACAGGAAAGTGCTCTGGATTAAAGTTTTCCTAATGACGCCATCGCTTCGTTTTCACAAGGGATTAAGAAAAGAAAATGAGTGAAGAAAGTTTGAAGGCTTATATCTAAATTTTGTCACTTCTATAAATAATAATGAATATTAAAGTTTGTCTGTTGGTAGTACAAAACAAAAGCTAGATTAAGACAATCATTTATTGCATTTCTCTCGACGTATTAAAAAAAAAAACAAGCTAGCATTAAATCCTGGCTATTCAAACAGTGATCAATGGGCAAATGAGAGGTTAACGGGGGCGTAATCTAAACTACATTTCGGTTTCCATTGTTTTTTGTTTTTGTTTTTGTTTTTGTTTTTTTGTTTTTTTTACGTAAAGGTGTCGTGATATAGTGGTACATTCACTTGACTCTCAATCCAAGGGTTTAGGGTTCGAATTCCAGCCCTGCACTAACTTCCTTTGGCAAGAAATTAGTAGACATTGGCAAGAAATTTTCCACTCTCCGTCTACGTGTAAATGGGTTTCTGGCAATTGCTAGGGTAATAATTATTGCAGGGCCCTCAGGAAGAACAACAATGATGCTGATGAGGCTACCCTGGCTAAACAAAATTAGTATTATGATATTATCTTTAATTGCTATAAATCAATGATTATAAAGTTTGGTACATAGTCATATAAATATAAAACAGTTTGGTACATAGATAAGTTACTCCGAATCTTTGAATAACTTGACATTTGCTCTAAAAACTCACATTTTCCGCCACTTTCTTTACCTGTTTCTTGTTTTTCACCTTTCGCTTAGTGTGTTAGAAACTTTCCAAAGGAATAATCTAATATAGGCCTATGAGAAAGGGTATTCAATAATCAAAGTTGTAGGCCCCGTAATCACAAAGCTTAGCAATTGATCGTTCGATTGATTTCGTTGAAAATGTGCAATCACTCACAAAAATCAATCGTACGTTCAATTGCTATATAGGCTTTGTGTTACGGGGCCCTGATTGTCTGTTATCAGGAATGAACAAACTGTGTTATCCCATTTCAGATAATATATTCTATAATTTTAAGATCCCTTCATCAATATACACCTAAGCAAACAAAAATATCACCCTCTTCAATAAAAAAATCAATTATTTGATTTCTCCCTCGTGACTTCCCTCGTGAAAATTTGTTGGGAACAATCCCGGAATCCGAATCTAACTTTGATTGACTGAATTCGAACTTCCGTCACGTACTCGAGCAAAAAATTGAAACACCAGGCTTTATATTTCCATCTATTGATATCCGATCTCATATAATATCACTGTCCGAGAAATGTCTCACATGCAGGATGTTACTTGATTGTTCTTCAATTCCACATCCCGTTGTGGTCGCTATTGTCGGCAAACATGTCCCCGGGATATCATATATCATTTTTTGTGGTTGAGTGAAATTTACTATGTTCTAAGAATTATAAGACGACGACAAAATATCAATAAAGAAATCTTGTTGATTTCTTCCCGCTCATGTTTGACTTTAAAAATGTTTACAACATTACTGAGTTATTTGAAGTAAAACAATATATGCAAAAAAGGGCTACTTGATTTTTTACTATCTATTTTTGTCACGACAATGTAGAAATCTTATAACGACGATAGCGAGAAGTTTCATAAATCACACATCCTCAAGATTACGAACCGTGAATAACAATCATTTTTTACCCAAGCTGCACTGATGAAACTCTCATGTATTCAAAGACTTTCTTCCAACCAGACGCCCACTTTGTACACCTGAGTAAAGAGTGGTGAATGCAGATTAATGTCTTGTCAAGGGACATTAGTGCCGGGACTGGGATTTGAACCCTGACCACGTAAATCCACAGTCAGGTGACATAATCAGCTAGACCATGACGCCTGTACCGTGACAGGCCGCAAATAAACGTTATTTTTCTGAGAAGCATTTCACTTACCGTTTGCTTTTACGTGGTTACTTTGTTCATTTTTACTTTAAAATCAGTTGCGGCACACCACCACAAATTTGGAAAGTACCTTTAAAAAATTCAGACATGAAGAGAGCACAGATCATAGGAAATTTCAGACTGTTTATTGGTTTTTCTCTAGGGATCGTTTTACTTTGGAAGAGGAGATACTTCGTCCTTCAAATTGTCACGTATTTATCCGGATTAAGTAACACCATTAGGAGGAGAAGAGACATTGGAGGGTGGTTTATGCATGAATTGTGGTGGAAAAAAAAGATGCTTCGCGGTTAAGGAGGATAAAAGAGGGAAAGAAATGAGGAAAGTTGAGATACGGGAATAGAAAAATGGGTCGTGGACATCTGTAAGAACGGGGTAACAAAGAACGGATTGTGCATGAGGGTGTCTTTAGGAATTCGTTTTTTAAGAACCTTGAAGTAAAGGGAAAAACAGAGAACGAGAGAGAGAGAGAGAGAGAGAGAGAGAGACGGGGAGCGACAGATAAAGAAAGCATGTTACATTTTCGTTCTTGATGAATGAATGGGATGATGGAGAGATGAGGCATGAGATGGAAAGGAAAATAAAAATAGAAAGTGGGAGAGAATGATCGGATGAGAAGTTGGATTTGAAACATTATTAGGTGTATGAGTAGTGAGGTGGACAGACAGAATACTTATCATACATACACACACACACCAAGAGAGAGGGAGTGAGAGAGAGAGAGAGAGAGAGAGGGAGAGAGATGAAAGTTGAAAGGTGACAGGTGAAAGAAAAACAAAATGAATTAATAGAACACGATCACAAAGACAATTTCAATAGCCTCGTGCGTCATCTATTGAAAAATTAATGTGCTAACATAACATTAACATATTACATAACTTGTACGTATCGACGCTAATATATGAAGGACTTGGACAGAGATGCAGTACCATTTGACTGGTTGATGTTTAAGTAAAGTGTTCATTCTAAAACAACCAGAGTACTTTCTCTGTTACAAGAAATATGAGGAAAAGTCATAATGAGGAGTGGTCAATACCAAAAATCTCTATTAGTGTATAAGGAAATAGTGGAATGTCCACTACAGGATTTTATGATGAGTAAGAGGGAGAATACCAAGAAATAGACAGGAAGATGATGGAGAGAACTAGATGATGCAATTCAACATTACAACAAGAACCCGATATCTATGTACACATGCAATACAATGGGATATTGACATGACTCTCATAGGGCTATCCAACCTTTGTAATAATCTCATGTGTATGAAAGCAGAAAAATAAGAGGAACAGAATGGCGAAAGTTTAAAATGAATCGAACCGATAATAAGAAAATTATGAGTGTTTGAAATAAGAGATCATTAAATCTATGCGGATCGCAAATTTGGCAATTTGGTCATTGGTTTGTGACGTATTCATGGACAACTCTCCAGTTTGTCGTTTACAATAATATATCATGAATTTATGTTTTTATCCTCATCGCCTTCTTCCTTGGGGCACTTCTCAAAATACATTGAGGGTAGCATGTATCATGAAACATTCTGTAAAAAGAAAAGAGCCTCCTGAGTCATACATTTTGAAAATTTACATTTTAGTCATTTTGTGTGTTGGAAAGTTGTCCGGTACTTCGTCACAGTGACACTGCTGATTCAGCAAATGGGAAGTGCCCATACTTATAATAATTACAACTTTTAGAAAAAAATCATAAGTTTTCCTTTTTTGGGCTGATTTCGTTCAAACTTCATAAATCTGCTTGTCTGGTTTTTTCCGCTTTCTTTTAGAGTAGCTTAATGGTTGGATTTCCTTTTTAAGTTCTTTAAATTGGTTGCAGTCGAGTTATAGAAAGAGATAACAGAAATGTATGTACATGTAGCTCCAAAAGGTATGATATTATAGGCAGACATACAAGCTTATTACATCCGAGAGGAAAATGCAGAAATATTTTTAAAGAAGGTCGGATGACAGAATCATACCAGAAATGTAGAAAGAGGTATTATATAGAATGAAGAATGAACTGATGTACTATGAGTCTGAACAAGGGAAATTGGTACAATTAATCAGAAAAGGGATCCAGGAATTTCCGAACTGAAAAAATCCACCCATCGGCCACGGTTAAGTGTTCCTTCAACCTACTTCTGTTCATTCTAAAGTCTTCCTTTCATATCGACACATCGAAGTGCGCCATCTCCTATGCGTATACTGGGATATTCGAATGAATCAATCCGTTGAACTCGAAGGTAATCGGCCAGAACATTAACATATTAAGAGCTGCATAAAAGAATTTGCCACCAAAATTGATATCTGTAAAACATCTTCATCAACCTATCCCCAATTTCTATGTACATGCAGGCCTAATCCAAGCTCATAAAAAACGATTTTCAGACTATTGAAAGGGCAACTGCGAGAGAGAGAGAGAGAGAGAGAGATGGAGGGGGGTTATAATCTCCCATTAGACCGTCAGATGTTATTTCATTGTATGAACCGCAACCTTGCTACCTTTCCCGAGAGATACCCGACACCTGACTTGGACCGGGGCATAGAAAGAGGCATTTGTCATGATTGTTATCTGATAACAAAAGCACATAATCTACTAAAAGGTTAAAACATGACGCTTTGTCTCTGCTCAGACGCAGTGTATATGTACATACGAAACTCATTGACGCAGGGTTGTAACAGCGTAGGGTATAGATGACTATACAAGGTCTGCGTTTGTAAAAGTATATTTTCTTATTTGACAAAAGAACACTATTGCTTGCATTCTACTTTAAAAAAAGATAACCCGACATTGATTTATCTGCTTGTGCTCTAATCGAGTATGATAATGTGAAAATGTAGACCTCGGGTTTGACTTCATGACGAACTGAAATCCACCTTCGGGTTACCTCTAAGCAGAATACAGGTCTACTGCACATGAGACGCCATGCCCTTGCGTCAGTTTATGCCACAGTAAAGAGCGAACAACACAAGTCATCGACTGGTGCATGCAGATTAACTTACTTTGCTACGCCAATGTCCCGAAACATGGCGCTAGGCCATTTCAACCCATGATCCTATCCTGTACACTTATGCGCCGGAATGCCCTTGAATGGCGCAAAGGAAATGACACCTCATATGCAGCAAGCATGGCTATTGGATGCTCTTATGAGTCTCTCGTTTTAGTATATGATAGCACAGAGGTCTGATGTGAAACAAAGTTGTAATAATCACGATAATAGTCACACAAGAAATAACAAATAGACCCTAAGAAATAGAAGTATGGCTTGCCACTTAGTCCTGGTAGGAAATGACGGATTGAAACATATATATCGGTGCTTGGATACCTTGATCTCACACCAGACGTAGAGAGAGAGAGAGAGAGACCGTGACAGAGACAGAGAAACACAGAAACAGACAGAGATAGACAGAGAGATAGAGAAAAATAGGGAGAGAGAGAGATAGAGAGAGAGAGAGAGAGAGAGAGAGATGCAGGAGATGTACGAATGATACCAGATAATTATGGAAACGCTACAGGGGGAAGAAAAGCATGCGACAGAGAAAAATGGGGCATTGCCTAGAAGGCCTTCCTTCAGCAGGGAAGCGAAATGACCTTGATATTTCACCAAAAAATATGGAAACCCGAACTTTTCTAGTTCTCTCTAGGTCAGTGGTAGTTAACATTATTATAAATGCCATTATTTATATTTTATTATTTTATTATTATTATAAATATGATCTTTTATTATCTTTTTGAGGGGAGAGGGTTAACAAAACATTAAATTGATTTATATATTTGAATTGACAAAACTTGAATTCATTATTCAAAATATTCCAACTGTCAGTACTGTTAATATTATGCTTTTTAACTTAAACAAAATATATTTGAAATTATGTGAAAGTGTTTCCATGTATATGTACAATCAAATGGACACAATGATAAAAGAATGGAATACATAATTGCATATGAGTTATATTTTAGGTACGTCTAGTGCTATATTTACAGTCGATAGCGATAAAAGAGGCCGACACACGTTTTTATCAAAGTCCTAACTAAATTAGAGGTAGATAACGATGCCATCCATAATAGATTCTATTCACCTGTGCCATAGAGATGAAGGTCATTTGAAGGTTATAATTTAATATCTGGGCTAAAGAAGATTTAGAAGAAAGAAGCTTTACTGAATGGACAAGAGAGGAGGATTGTATTATTAAATCACACTGGGGAGCATGCCGTGTAACGATCAAGGTAGGAAGAGAGAGAGAGAGAGAGAGAGAGAGAGAGAGAGAGAGAGAGAGAGAGAGAGGTGGTAATCGGAACGAAGTTGATGTAGGAACAAACATATATAGAAGGAAGGGGGGGGGGAAGGGATGAAGAAGAGGTAAACGAATACAAAGGAAAGAAATGCTCAAATTACAAACGAAATAGTGAAAGGGAAACGATTTGATATGAATTTGTCATGAAATCTAGGAACGAATAAAATAAGAGGAGTGGGTTGAATAATGAATATGTCGAGACGGAGTGATGTGTAGAATAATAACATTGACAGGGACAGTGAGAAATGGTAACATATTAATAGATAAAATAAAGATATATATATATATATATATAAATTTATGTAAATTCATATTTATATAAATTTATTTAAATTTGGATGGGTAGATAAATAGCTAGAGAGATGAATAGATCAATGAATAGATATTTAGAGTTAAGAATAGTAGACCCGTTAATCGCCCTTCCCACTCGCAGTTGGATACCCCCCCCCCCCGCGAAAAAAATATTGATACCACTCACATAGTAAAAGTGGATCTTAAACATGAGGGGCTGCACAGGTACCTCTACCCCGGTTAGACTAGGATTCTGTCCCCTCTTTAGCGTATTTCTGGATACGCCATTTCGAGAGGACAGCGGAAGTGGTAGGATGCCTAAAAATCAAAGCAATTAGAGCAATAAGCCTGTCAAAAAAATAATATATAATTTCGTTCCTTTTGAATTGCATTTATCAATGCAAAAAATGTTCATCCGCTGTCTCGCAATTCGTCAAAAAGACAACAATCATCTGATTCTGAATATATCTATATCTATTGCTCAGAGCACTAGGTCTATGGCAATTTATTTCAACTTTCACTGCTCCCTGAGTTGATTCAGTTCCCCCCTGAGTTTAATTACGCCAATTCAATATCAAATGTTTCTTTTGTTCGATTGCTCTTCATGGTATGGTATTTTCAACTAACCTTGTTTATGCATTTCACGTAAGGAAAAAAAAAGGATTAGGATTTCAGTGGCAGTTCGTAAATAAGAGGGTTAAATGAGATGAATTCCAAGTGGGCAGGTAAATAAATTGTTACTCGGTGATATATGGCAATTTGTTGAGGGCAAAGACCAGCTCATTTTATGTCATAATAAAGCCTCGGGGAACACTTTATTGTTTATTCGTGCAATGCATTTATCACACTTTAAATTAAAACAACAACAACTTTGACATTCAATTAAGACCTACTGTATATACAGTAAGAACAATGCTTGATGCTTTCAACACCAAAAAAAAAAAAGAAGAAGGAGCTACCATACCGCAGATAATGGTTGATGCATAATTCATTTGTTCAAATGTTAGACTCACTCCTAATTTATATGTTCAGGTTGTTGCCAGTTCTAATGATGCAGGTTCTTTTTACAAAAAATAAACAGTTTCATGCAACAAATCTTGTTCAGAGCTGAAACTCCTTCATAACATTTATTTGCATTTTACAAACTAATATCATCAAATCACAATCAGCATTTGTGTTAAATATCCACATTGATTCCGCCTGAATGGTTCTTTCGACCTTGTGTGTTTTTTTTTGTTTTCGTGTTGTGTTCCTTTGCACTCGTACTTCACACCAAATCGAATGACAATGCTAAAAATCAACGTCCATGATAAAGAACCAGTCAGCTGGAAATTTGTTCAGTATATTTGTTTCCGAGGTACGTCTGTGTTGGTGAAACATCCCTAATAAAACAACAAACCCTTGGAGCTCTATTTCACTACATCATACCGTAATGGTTAAGATATTGAAACAATTATATACCAAAGTCAATCTGGGGAGACCGACATCAGACCGACACCAGACCGACACCAGACCGACACCAGACTGAGCATGAAATTACGTTACCCTGAATGGCCGAGAATCAGTCTGAATGTTGGTTTAGCATTAGTTTTTCGGTGTGACCGAGGTAACAGCGTGAATGTGGATGAAATTATGCAACCAAGTAAAATACTTACCAGCATTTTGGGAAACCTTTTTTCGATTTGCGGCCGTACGTCCAAGAAACTTGGGTGGATGCCACGATGGTTTCTTTCACCAAAGTCAACAGTCTCATCCTGTAGTGGTGTGCAGTTCGTGTCTACTATTAACCCACCTAGGCACAGAAAAAGTGCGAAAATTACACAAGCGACTCTCGTCGCTAAACAGTGGGGAAACATCGTTTGCTGTGGTGGAAACATGGTGATGGATAGCAAGCTAATATGGAGCTCTTACAAACAAAAATGAAAGCAGACTTCCTTGAAGAAAGTGACGAAGACAAGGGAGAGAGGCTCAATATCGGCAAGCACCTTTCATGGAATAAAATAGCTTGGTGAAGTCCTCTTCAAGAGAAACGTATCTACTTCTTCACTTCAGTAAATTCCCGCGAAAACGACTCCTCTTCGGTTCTTCTGTAAGCATGCGTAGCTTTTTTCGTTCTGCGCTATTCCCTTTATAGAAAAGAAGGAAAGAAACTTGATGGTACCAAATCCACCCACGGAGCTGTTGGAGTGGGCATGCAGCAAGTGAAGAACCCAACACTATCCTTTGCGTTATATCACCCACCAGTGTGGTGTCTCCACTCTTTGAGAGTTACGCTGTTGTTGTTGTTTTGGTCAGAGCAAGGCCCGTTAATCTACGATTCATGAGGAGTGTACGATGAGTGAGGACGACACAACGGACGCGAAGACAAGTGCGATGTGAACTGCGGTGACGCGCGGAGCTAGCTACCGTCATTGATGGACAATAGATCAGGTAATACATGGAGCTTGGCTTTCTTCCATACGATAGGCCTAATCATTCAATTATTCATCAACGTATTAACTGCCAGGATTCTTTAATAAGTCAATGGCATGAATCTATAAACCTTACCCTCATGGAGCCATCAAAATTGTTGACACTTCCCTCCACCGCCTGAAGAAATTTCGTTCAAAATAAGTAAATGGATTAATAACGTTAGTGGACATGAATTCCCCAAATCGCCAGAAGTAATATGTTTCTAAAATAAAAAAGGAAGACTACTCTCATCAATGTAACTATTACATCTTTTCCTATATACTTTTAAGTATTTTCCTCTTTATCGCATTAAGCTTCTAGATTTCTTACATTCCTTTCTTCAGATCGCTTTCCCTTTTCTTTCTTAAAGGTAAAGTTGAGTTCTGGTCATGCGATTGCATTGTGAAAGAAACGGTGTGGAATCGATCAGAAAAAAGTTGATCATGCAGCATACAGGTATTGGTGTGTACTGCAAGGTTCTGGAATCATCAAAATGATAAGAAATTTGGCCCAGTCTTTGTAAAAGTAACAAGCACTGTACACAGAAATATGCATGCGGGGCTACACAAACATGTGGCATAAAAATGTGGTCCTCATTTTTAAGCTGTTACATGTCATATTTAGAATATGAAGGCATTTGAAGATCCATGCTTTTCAAGGAACATTTTTTATCTGATGTTCTTCCACACTTGCATAGTAACGATGAAGGCTCACAAGTTATGTTTCACCTTTCCCCAGAACTCAAACTTCTCTTTCAGTTTATTTTGGCTGTAATGATTAAAGATGAATCTTTAGAGATGTCATGACTAATCTAAAGGGAGAAAAAAAAAATCATCGAAAAAAAGAAGTGAATATAAAGATATAATACGGAAATATACATGAGTGACGCAGATGAAATGTGGAAATATTGAATTTTACAAAAAGCAGATTTGAACAGATGATTTGAAGAGAAGACTTGAATGAGTTTACAGTTGCTATTTCTTAAAGAGGCTGTGGTAGTTGATTTCATAGAACTGATCCAGCATGAGCAAAAGATCCCCTTATAATTTGTTTTGAAACTACAAAAAGAGAAGTGTTAGAAGATGGGAGCTATTTAGAATGATTATGAAAAGTGAACAAAGTAGAGTTTTACTTAGGGGAAAAGTCATGCAAACAATGAAAAACAAGAATCAAGTAATAAAATCTGAAACTCTGAAATGAATTGGCAACCTATAGAGAGATTGCCAATTGGGGTAATGTGGATTGACCTCTTAGATAAAGTAACAATATGAGCAGCAGTGTTCAGTAATCTCTGCAAACAAGAAAGTTGTGTTTGAGGCAAGGGGTACTTAGGAGAATTACAAAAGTCCAAACGAGATGAAATGACGGCATGAACAATCTATTCAGTAGCAGAACGTGTGAGAGATTCACGGATATTCCTTTGTGTCTAAGCTGGTAACGTACAGATTTACAAATTCTTGATCATGGTTAGACATTGTCATAGTGTAGTCAAATGTAACACTCAAGTTTTTACAAGATTCACTTCTATTTATAAGAGAATCACTAATATTAAAGGAATAGAATGTATGTTTATTTTTTAAAGTTGTTCTTTGGAGCAATCAATTAGAGGTAATTTACACTATTATATTTTATATACTTCTCTTTAGTGTGTTGAATAAATCTAGTCATCTGATTGGTCGAAATTGGAGTCGTGATTTTAGCCATGCCCGCAAAGAAACGAACAATGCTGGTTGCCCCGGGTAACGGTCAATAATTCATGAGAAAGATGCCCGTTGCCCCGGGTAACGGGACTAATAGTTAAAATTTGTTGATATCCCCATTTGGTTTATGTGTAAAAAGTTTCGTTGTGCGAGCGCGGATACCATACAGTGTGTGTGCGATTCCCGAATGATCGTAACATTCAGGCAACTTTCCAGCGAAGATTAAAGGGATCCGGTAACTTTGTCTCAGATTCTGAAACAAAATCCTGGATTTAGCTCTTTTTACAAGCCGATCGCCTGTCTGATTATCAAGATATTTATGACTGGAGATCAAAACCAAATTTTGCGTTTTCGTAACGGTTTTCATAACACTACAGTCTATTGGGAAAAACGAGTATGGTAAAACCGGTCACTCAAAGATTTTTACTTTTTTGAGGCACTTCTTGATCATTTTGAAGCGCGATTTTTTTAGGGCTTCAATGTTACACCATATCACAGACACTGACAACACGTAGGGCCGTGCATCTCATATTTAACATTGTTAAACGATGCCTTTAACATACAGTGTCTCAGATTTTCTGTGATGTTTTAACCAATCTTTACTCAAGAAAAGGATAAGGCAGGAATTCTTTGTAGATTTTTGTGTGAATTCGGTATATAAAAGATATATGGACTGCTTTAATATTCGAGGCATAGCTGTTTCTATACTGGCTCTCGGGCGGCGCGCCGAGGGGTCATGGCAGGATGTAACGTCCCCTTGAGCCTATAGAAACAGCTATGCCTCTCATAGCAGTCAATATATATCTATAAAAGATATCAACACCCCAGGCAACCATTTCCGTTTTCTTTGCCAGGGCTTTTTGAAAATAATCTGGCACTGCCCATGCATTGCAACACTTTGAAGGGATTCACACATATAATTGAACGATGGAAATGCAGCCAACCTATGTCAAAACATGCAGAAATTTCGATATATTCGATTTATATTTTAGTTTTGTCTTCCACAA
The DNA here is from genome assembly GCA_037976565.1 of Mesocentrotus franciscanus. Classification (NCBI taxonomy): domain Eukaryota; kingdom Metazoa; phylum Echinodermata; class Echinoidea; order Camarodonta; family Strongylocentrotidae; genus Mesocentrotus; species Mesocentrotus franciscanus. The sequence goes on along the minus strand of CP137669.1, from coordinate 22,792,423 downwards.
AATATCCGATTTATATTTTAGTTCTGTCTTCATTGAACCATGCAGCCAACCTATGTCAAAACATGCAGAAATTTCGATATATTCGATTTATATTTTAGTTTTGTCTTCCACAAAATATCCGATTTATATTTTAGTTCTGTCTTCCAGCCTGTCCAACATTCCAAGTTAAATCGGACAAATGAAGAAAAAAATATTATTGATCCATAAAGAATAGAAAAACAGATGAACAGGTGAATATTTTGTCTTCGTTTTAACGTTTTAAATCGAAAAAAATTACGAATGCATGATAGATGGTATCACGTAATGCTCAGGTACGTAAAACTCAAATTGGTAAATTGGCAATTCGACATGACAGTTTGATAAAACATGTAATGTGGGCAACTCTTAGTGTAAGATATCATGGTGATGAATTTCCATTTTATCTCCTATGCATCTCTTTCTTCTGGGCTGTGCTTGAGATATCATTTTTTAAAGAATATTGTGTATAAGGGTCCTCCGATATATAAACAAAAGCCGGAGTCATGAATTTTCGAAAATATTTATTTTAGTAATGTTGTGTGTTAGAACAAATGAGGGCATTCTAAAAATTTTACAACATTGTTATGTTTTTCAACTTTTAAAAATTAAAACGTATGTGTTGTTTATTTGATACCTTCACCATTTTTTTTTGTTCTTTCTCTTTCTTGTCTTTTGGGGGTTTCCTTTAATGTAAATTGAAATAGTTAATTGAATATTTCATTCAAATCTTGACCACGCTTGGACATGAATAGAAAATAAATGTAAAATTATTCATTACAAGCTTTTAGAAAAGGGGAAGTTTTTTTTTTATTGTGAGAGGAAAAAGAAGTAAAAAAGAGTATTTTCGAGAAAGGGTGTGAAGCACAAAAAGGTAATGTGAATATTTTCCCCTAATTCCAACAACTCGCAGTTCTGTCATGATGAGGGGAAACAATTCCTGTCTGATCTGGAAATAATCAGCAACAACAAAGAATTTAATATCTGATTAGCGTTTGCGTTATCAATTGAGCTCATCAGATGATTCTAAAACATCATCGTAATTGTAGCCGCCAGCAACGACGACGTTGGCTAAAAGCAAGAGAACAATTCACCTATTAAGTGTATTGCCAACTAGTTTAACATCATCGCTCGATCGCTACGGATGTATTTTAGAAGGACGGAAGAACAAAGAATTCTGTCGGTTAGCGGTTGATTTTTCGAAACATCTGCCACAAGCTATACTTTAAAGAGAAAGACCAGTTCTGGTCATGCGATTGCACTGTGAAAGAAACAGAGTGGAATCGATCAGAAAAGGTTGATCATCTAGCATATAAGTATTGGTGTGTACTGCAAGGTTCTGGAATCATCAAAATGATAAAAAATTTGGCCCAGTCTTGGTAAAGTTACAAGCACTGTACAGAGAAATATGTAAATGGGACTACACAAACATGTGGCATAAAAATCCGTCCCAATGTTTATGCTGTTACATGCCACATTTAGAATATCAAGGCATTTGAAAAACCATGCTTTTCAGGGAACATTTTGAATCTGATGTCCTTCCACATTTGTATAATAACAATGATAACGCTCACAGATTATTTTTCTACTCTTCCCAGAACTCAACCTTCTCTTTAAGTCCATTTTTGATTCTCATCTCTCATTCTCTGACTATTTACAAGGTAACTTTATTCACAGTTTCTTTTTTAAACCAGTAACTGTCACTGAAATTTTTAATATTGTCAATTAAATGTCTAGTGGAAACAGTTTAGGTACGATAACATCAGACAGTAAACATCTTTTAAAGTCTGTTATCAATTTCTTACTCGTACCTTTAACACATATTTGTAATCTATCGCTTCAGAATGGTAATTTTCTTTCAAATATGAAAATCGCCAAAGTAATTCCCTTGCTTAAGAAGGGGGATACAGATAATGTTGATAATTGCCGTCCTATTTCCATTTTGCCTTCGTTTTCTAAAATTCTTGAAAGATTGGTTTTAAATAGACTATCAAGTTTTTTGGTTCGTTTCAACATTTTGTATAATGAGCAATATGGCTTTCGAAAGATCCACAGGTCTCGCCATTCTTGATTTGTATGATAAAATAGTCCATTATGTTGATGTAAATTATCATGCTATATGTGTTTTGATGGATCTTTCAAAAGCCTTCAATTCAATACCCTATGATATATTATTAGCTAAATTATATTTGTTTCGGTGTAAGAGGTTCACCTCACAAGTGGTTTCACAGTTATCTTGCCGAAAGGAAGCAATTTACATCTGTAAATTCTCATTATTCTTGTTTAAATCCAATATCGTATGGTGTCCCTCATGGCTCTTATTCGGGGCCTCTGTTATTTTTGATTTACATCAATGATATTGTAAACTGTTCCACTTTCTGTAAATTAACACCTTTTGCAGACGATACGACTATCTTGCCACAGATATTTTTAAAAAGCGATCTTTTAACTCATAAACTGAATGTTAACTTGGAGCATGTAAACGACTGGTTGGTTTTGCAATAAGCTGTCTTTGATTGTTTCTAAGACTAAATCTTGGACTTCTCATATTAAATATATTACAACAACAAAAAGGTTTCTCAGAGCGTCGGTATTATCAGTCACTTAAAATTTGTTATTCCACTCCATATCTTATTCATGTTATATAATGCATTTATTTTGCCATAAATTATGTATTGCAATTCTGTTTGGGCGACGAAACATCCCTCTAAGTTACTTAAATTACATAGACTTTTTAAAAAATGCATTACGCCTATGCTCTTATTCTCCTTTCTTAGCTCCCTCAAAACCTTTATTTAGAAGATTCAATACTTTACATATTTATGATATTAATAAATTACAAATTTCGTCATTGTTGCAACGATTCTTTTCAAACTCACTACCTCCACATCTTATGCACCTATATAGTCTTAACAATGCGATCCATACCCACTACACAAGAAATGCTAATTAATTCCATCATTGGAATGCTCCTTTCAATATATTAAACGATTCTCTCCGTTATGTAAGTCCTAAAATGTTGATTTCCCTACCTGCTTTTCTACAGTCTTTTCGATTGAACAATTCATTCAAAAGACTTTACAAGAAACATCTTCTCTCTCTTTATAATGCAATATTAATTTTAAGACCACATCTCTTATACCAAAATGAACCCCCCCCCTTTTTCCCCCTTTTTCCAAGGCATATGTTATTATTACTTCTGCGCCTGGTGCATTCAATTGTCACGCCTTTTTTGGCTTTTACTGATGCACCATTTTATTATTTGTGCTATGGTTTAACTTTCATATCATCTTCATATTTTGAATGCTATAACGTCAATTTATATGTCATTTTGATATTGTTATCTGTTATGATATTCCATATTTTTTCTTTGTATATATTGTCATAATGATGGAAATAAATGTCAATTAAACTGGTGAGTACTCTCGTATAAGATTAACATTTTTGTAGGACTTCGTTAAAGATAACGAAATACTCCAAGATCCGGTTCGTGACATATTGATAATCTCTTTTATCATTGTACTATCGCTGATACATTTATTTATTGTACCTTTTCTACACCAAAATAATAACGCCTGCAGTATTTTCATCATGATGTGTTTAATTATATATTAAATTTGCTCTTTCTGGAATGAATAGGAAGTGATATGTCGTGGATATAGAGCGTTTGCTTGACCCTAACATGATTTAATGATCACAATTTTCCTTTCACATAAATCATAAATTATGTAAGGGTAGGAACTCACTCCTCTTGTGAATGACTGGTATTACATATTTCATGAGTTGATTTTAACTTTCTTTCAACAAATCTTCCGTGTTTCTTTCACATGGTTTTCACTACGGGCATCTTTGTGTGAAGGATTGTATAAACCAAGTCTTGCATTTTGATAAACGTTCATATGATTTACCAATAAAACCTTCAGCGAATAAAATGCACTAAATAAACGTTATCCATCCCCTAGTTATATAAAGAAATATAAATTTCAGTCTAAATATCAAGGCCATGTATATTCTATCTGCCACAAAACGTCCTCAAATATGAATCAGAATAGAATATTGAAAGCTTGAAATAGGAATCGATTTGAGTACACAAAGTGAGAAGTATACTGTTGAAGCTCGGGGGCATATTCAGAATTGATAAACACGATGGGGCGGGGAGGGGGCGTATGCGAATGTGCAATGGCAGTCTTTGGAAACGTCACATGGCGTAAGATCCATAGCAACGCTTATGCCCGTTGCACACGAGGCGTCATTTGGCTGGCGCAGCGCTGCGTCAGCCAGGCGTCAGCCACTGGTGTGGTCTTAGACGTGGCATGTGAGAGCAGTGGCGGATCCAGGGGTGGCCCTGGGGGCCCGGGCCCCCTCCCCTAGCAAAAAGAAACAGGTAAAAACACCCTTTTTTGAAAAAAACTAAGATGGCCCCCTCCCCTGGCGCCCAAGGGGTGGCGGTGGAAAAAAATCACCCTTCCCGTAGGGAAAAACAAATTTTCGGGTGCCAAAAAAGGAGCGAAAAATCGACCGGCACGATTTTCAAATTTTCGGACGAAGTGGGCCCCTTTTTAGGCCCCCTCCCTTGCCGCCGGCTGGATCCGCCCCTGTGTGAGAGAGACAATGTACGAAAATGAATGTCAAAAGTGCAGTAAAAACGATGAGTCGAATTACTAATTACTGCTTATCTTCAGCATAAGATGAAATAACGCAATTGAAATGACGCATCGTGTGCTGAGGGCATTATAGCTTTTTCATGTACCTTCAACAGGCAGGTGGGGGCGCACTCCGCTTACATGTTATACGCTATATACGCCTCTGAAACCTACAACCATGTTGATGTCATAACCACATCCCGTCAAAGTATGATTAAAAGTTGACATTTTCTGAAGGTTTCGAAATGCGTATCATATGCACAAAACATCCAATATATTAGAATGTGACGTAGACGCTTGTGGCATTTGCTAAACTTCTAGAATTGTTATGGTGCAGACTTCCGGCAGGTGGACGTTTCTTCGCTCGAATGGCGATCCGTGAAAATATAGCATTTCACTTCCAGCTGCCAAAAACCAATTATCAAGCTTAATTCACGCTGATATTGTCGGATTTTGATCGATTTTTAGGATTGGAATGTTTGTTTAATATTTGGCTAATTTTGAAGAGTGGCTTAGTAGCCAAAGGTATGATAATTTCGAGGAATGTAATGTACGTACACACAAACACTGTGGCATGCAAAACCACATGAACAGCCAGGGATCGAATTAACCCAAGCCCCACATAAAAATAACATATTTTCTTTAGATAAACATAGTACATAATACACAGATCATCAAGTAACGCTTTTATGTTTGGTAAGAGTTGTTATCTCACTTATCTATTCGTAGTCATTCCTAATCATTTATGATTTTTTAATAATTTTAATTGCTATGTCTTGTAGCTTTCAATTTAATTGATTAAAGGGACTTGCTATTTCTATGGCCTACCATGAGTCCATACAAATTTAACTTAATCCACTTACCTCCTCCTTTCTAGTCACAATGAAACTAAAAATATAATATTTTTCTATCGAGCAAACAATCAATACATTATTATTTGCCACTCATAATCTAATCCTTTGTGTGTTTGAGTGTGCATGGTTTACCACGATGACTTCATAAAATTATATTATATTTATAAAAGAAAAGAAAAAAACTATAAATAGAAAAAGAAAAAAGAAGAGAGTTTTTTGTGTGAGAGAGAGAGAGATAGAGAGAGAGAGAACACTCGTATCTGTTACATAGTGTAGTAATTAATTACCTATTTTTTCCTGATCATCAGATGATGTATTGGGAAAGTCAGACATCATGGTTCGTCTATTAAAAAGGTGTTTTCTGTTCTCAAAAATCCCCTTGCGTGCGCGTGCGTTTGTTCAAATGTGTGTGTGGGGACGGGTGTGTGTGTTTCTCCGTCTCACCGTTTCTTTTTCTTTCTTTCTCTCTCTCTCTCTCTCACTCTCTCTCTCTCTCTCTCTCTCTCTCTCTCTCGTTCTCGTTCTCTCTCCACGATTAGGGTATTAGGTCTATAAGTCAATATCTTTTCATTATCCTAAACTCTCAATCGAGTGCTTCTTTAAAGTTATCTTTTTCTTTGTTCCTCTGGTCGCAAGCACGTCAATCAAGTCTGAGGCGTCTTCACACAAACACGTGTCGTAATCGATACGCTTTAATACATTCAACACACGGGTCCAACGACCAAGCTTGTTACACAGCGTTTAAATCATCAATTCATGACATATTGGACGACATCCCTTCCAAAGCCATCTCTATAGAATACTTACAACGAGAATATGCAATACGTGTGCGGATTCAAGTCCCCTTTTCCAGCTTGTCTCTCTCTCTCTCCAAAGAAAGTATTTTATGACGGCCTGCCTCCTCTCTTAAAACAGGGAACAAAGGAACAAATGAAGACCATACAGAGCTGTTTACTTGGTGCATTACATGGATGGATCACCTTCAGCTCTAATGTCCCCCTCACCCACCAAGGTCTGGGTACGCCATTGTCAGGGTGTATCATTCACTACATTGTCTTAGGGCAGGAAACCCATAACTAAGCGTCATATTGCCTACGATAACTTCAGCTATCTGTGTAACTAATTACCTAGATAATTTTGTATGCGCATTGCTGACATCACATACAAATGCAGACGTACATGTTCATCTTTTGCACCCCCCCCCAAAAAAAAAATTAATTGTTTAACAAAATAAACAAACAAAACAGCATAAATTGGTAAAGTGTGGGGTCATATGAATCTTCATCTAATGGTTTACGTCACGAATTATCATCCATGATAAAATAATCATGATTTTAAATGTTTTATGTCAAATTATTACATCACAAAATGCCCTCTGCTGAACTGCCTTGATGATCTGACGTTTGTTCAGGTATACCCTCTTATCCCCAAGACAGACAAAGGATTTCCATTTCATCATCTCAGAACATAATTATATTCTTTTTAAACTGGTAATTGTAATCATGATAACTGAGTAATGAGATAAGTATGAATAAACCCTGGTGTGTTCATGAGCATGTGTTTCTTTTAGGGACAAAGAATCTATAACCGCATAATCTCTTCGATTTCTTTAATTGTCGCCCTTGGGAGGACAATACCGAATCGCTTCAATTGAGAAGCCTCGTTTTATTAGCATTCTTTTTTAATTGTCATAAAATGGGGGTAAAATTGACAAGACGTGCCTAGATACAAAGAGACAAAACAAAATTGAAAGAAATCAAAGCTCTGTATTTTATTAGTCCAAAATCAGTCTGTCTGGTAGATTTGATGGCAGGGAGAGCTAGGTTTACACCAAACCTGCTAAATGAAAAGAGATAGCAAATATAAGGCAGAGTAATATAACAAAGGGTTAAATTACAGATTGAATGTGGACACGTCTGCTTATATAGCACAAATTCACTGGTTCAAATCCCAATTTTGATTCATCTTTTGAACGGCGGTGTATAACATATTACATTCCTGGTAAGAGGAAATCATGCCTGTAGTTAGTTTAAACAATATCAGCAAAACCTTAGACACGTTCGCAACGACTTTAAAAATAAATCAAATTAAGGTTCAGTAGCCTTTTGAGTCACCCATTAAAATGTGCGAGCATTACAATGACTAATAATGAAATATTAATTAAAACATGATTTCTGCAGGTAATACAATAGGGTATTGACATTAACGTACGTTGATTTTTTGAAAGGTATGATGCATGATACAAACATGAAAATAAATATAGTCTGAATTAGAATCTGAATGTGGGTGACGACTAACTATATATTATATTAAAAAGATCAACACGCTTTGACACTTTTTTAAAGTTATATTTGTGAAATGAGGTGAGTAAATCATTTCGAAATTGAAATCCTAGTTTACGAATGCACTTGTCGTACTGTGTTATTTAGCAGTCGATATTGACAATGGATTTTTATTTTCGCCAAATGTAGCTATTTAATAGTGATTACATATTCAGTGTACTGCCTGCAGGTCTACCTACGCAAAACATTTCTTCACGCATAGTGGCAATATGGAAAGTTATCTATCATTTAAAAAAATAAGCTTTTATGAAATGCAATCGCTAGATTATCCCAATATTTTGGAGATCGGGGATGGAAGAAAAATTTTCCTAGCATTTTGATATTGATTGGAATAATCTTACGATCAAAATGCCAAATAAAAGTTAGGTCGATCAAGAGGGATAGTGTTTCATTACCACAACACGTGATGGTGCGTGGAGCGTATTCGCCCCCTACCAGCTGTCCTCGAACAATAGCGGTAAAACGCTGTTATGCGGATAATTGGAAGATCGATATTGGTCCCGCACCCCTATCTCTTAGTATATACATATATAAAGGGCACATCATCATCCAGTACGCTTTCTACAGGTTTACCCGATATGTATAATTGGCCGAGATATGCAAGGGCCGTTCTCCGGAGTATCTTAACTTATGTGCAATTGGGTTTTGCTTGTTTCAAAATTTTACAAAAGCACACACAATGCGTCCTTTTCAAACGACTGTGTAATTATTTTCAAGCATGTGTTGTATCACAAAATATTGTGTACAAAATTTGTAAGAAATTGATTGCCCATAGTATCTTTAATATACAAATAATTCATGTTTGCGAGTGCATTGGTGAATATCACAATCGGATAATGAACGAGACTTGTCGAGCTCATTACCCGGCTCATTGTGACTTAACCGAGTGCAGTGCATATCACTAATGCATCAGCTTCAAAACAGAAATTATTTGTTTCATAAAACGGGTCGGCATTATGAATAAAGAGTCGACAAATCAGCAACAAACCAGATCAATATGCCAAGTCTCGCACAGTCATGTAGGCCGCCGTTCGCTTTAATTGAATGACATCACGCAAGCGCAGTCTATTAATGCGCGTCTCTGTGCGCCTATCAATGTCCGTGCCCTTTAAAACTTAGTGCATTCATCACATCTTAAAGGGAGTGTAACCTGACGAGACTACGTGTCTTTCCCGTGACCTGACTCGGGGCCAATCGGGTATAATACGACTACGCACGACGCGACCGCAGCAATCACGTGCGAGCAATTATACATACGCGAAACCGAAGCGTGAGGAGAACGTCGGTCTGTTTCGTGAACGCTAGCGCGCGCTGACCATGTAGAGATTAAGCCGCTGACTACCGTTAATCAAGTCCTTTTTTTACGTGCAGTTGTCCAACAGAAGACGTAGATGGCGTTCACCAGTAATTGCCAAGCTACACTCCCTTTAAATTTTTACGCGTCAGAGATACGCTAGCCGTGGGTTATCAGTTCTTGATGGGACCTTTTCTGCACGGTAGGCTTGGTAGGAAAGAATAATGCACGGTCACGTGTTGTCATTTGACCAATTAGAATGCTAAATTCTAGAACCCGTTCTATAACAAGAGTTAATGATATACATTCACTTTGCCTAATTAATTCAGATCAGGTGCATTTAGTTTGATTTATGACTTATTAGTTTTGACGTGATTAGTACAGAAATGTTTTCATTTATTCATTGGACTTCAAATTCATAGGACATACTGTATTTGAAATGAGTTTGCGACAAGGAGATTACGTTGTCCAAAACTTATTCAGTATGAAGACCTGGCTGGATAATTTCGATTGGTGAAAAGGCATATCTATTTGAAGTGACTGAACACTTGGCTTCATTTAATGTTACGTGCAAAACGTGCTCACATATTCTCATCCGTATGAACTGGGTATATAGGATTATTAAGCAATTCTAAAGTGAACTAGTGTTTATCATTTCGACATGGTGGTGAAATTATTTGGACTTTTATGGAAGGCATATTTACCTGATACTTTTTTAGGAAAATTGATCAATAAATATTCAAGAAGAAATATATTGCTCATTTTTTTTAATGTATACCTTAGTACGTAAAATTAAAACAAAAATATAGATAACGCCACATCTTTGAAAAAATAACAGTTTAAAAATAACAGTAAAATGAATACAATGCCTCTTATGTTAAATAAATTACGTTATATTGTGCGATATATTCTTTTGTTAGATAGGCTATTGGTGAAAAGCCTTCAAGACAATGCAATCTTATTCGCAATCACCAATTAATTATTTATGAATAGGATAAAAAGCAAAAAGGCTAACCTTATGTTTAAGGTCTTGTTAGATGAATACAATCAAATTGCTCGATAGCTAGTGCGTTTCGTTAGAATCATCAGCAAAATATTAAAATCTAAAACGGGGCTAAAAAAACACTTTTAAACCTCAAGGTGAAATTGTCAGCCAGCATCCTCCCAAGAACGGTTCTGATTCTAATCTCTGAAATATGTCAATTGTCACGTAGTTTACCCAGAACATGCATAAGGAGGAGATCGTCTCTGCTTCCTGCCTGTGCATGAAATGAATTTCATTGAAATTGCAATCTCGGCGTTGATAATCCTTGCTTCTTTGAGATCGTATGCATATATCTACATCAGAACTCTTCCCACGCGGAAATACAATTTCACGATATGATATAATTGAAATAAGGACAAAATATACGTGATGATTTCAAAATTCTTTGGGGGGGGGGGGAGTTAAGTTGAACATTTAGAATCCTTTCGTGGAGCACAAAAACATACAATGCCCCAGGACGTCAAGCACGGTTTCCTCAATTCCCTCTCACTTATCATTGTATGAAGGTAATTATTTGAAGATTTGAAATAAACAAACTACGGAAATGTGTGAAAGAAACCCTGTGTACCATTATAATTCTCAACTAGTATGTGTTTATAATAGAGGCACGTTAACCTTGTTTATACCTACAAGATCCTCATAGGCGTATTGCTGAGTGGTATTAGGTGAAAAATTGTCACCACATCAATAAAATAAATAGGGAGAAGCAAAGAGAGAGAGAGAGAGAGAGAGAGATCTTCATAAATAAAATTGACATGAAATCTGATACAGCGTGAGGAGGACACACTCGACCCTCTGCACCCCGTTCTCATTCACTTCGTTGGAGCGGTCTAACTTAGACCCGTTCCTCAGGAGCGGCTCTTAGGTGAGTGAGAACGGTCAAAGTGGTCCAGGAAGTGGACTTCTGGACCGCTCCAGAAGACCACCTCGGGAGGTGGTCTTGAGGAACGGGTCTTATTAAGAGCGGTTTGGACCGCTCTAACGTGCAATGTGAACGGAAGCGTACTTTGAACGGAAGTGAGCTAGTGACGTTCCGCGCGAAACACGTAGTACGGTATATACGGTTTGTATTCCGCGCGCGAAAAAATTGACCCGCTGTCTGAGCTGCCATAGCAACAAGACCACTTTGACTATTGGAGCGGTTTGAACCATAAAAAAACTGCTCGGAGTGTGAACGCTCGCAAACCGTTCCTCAAGACCCGTTCCTCTGGAGCGGTCTCACTCACTTTGAAAGTAAGTGAGTGAGAACGGGGTCGGTTCTCACTCACTTTCAAAGGCCAGTGCACTACCCTGTGAATGAACCCTCGTCAATGGTCAATATCTGTTTGTTTTTTAATCATCTTGTGTTTTACCTGTTCCACTTTACCTCAACCCGTCATATCATAAGTTTACAAACGAACGAATAGAGCGATATGACGTTTGATGTACGTGTTGTTTGTTGATCGGTCATTACCTTACCCACCTGTGACCAATTAAGATGAACGAAGCGTAAAATAAGACGATTAACGTTCAGTGCCAATATTGGCACCAAAACGAGATTATAATAGGAATGGTCAGTAAAGTAAGACAAAGGGTCATTATGCATGGATGGATGATATATGATGATTCTATTCTTTCATCGGTGGGCAAACTAAATTATAATGTTCTCTAAAAGAAAAAAAAACATGTCTTTAATACTAGGTGAACGAAATACGAGGGAGGGCTGCAAGAGCCATCCTTTACAGTGTAACAGAATTTATCTCCATTTCATATGTTCATGTTATTTCTCTGTTTCTTATTTTCTATTATATAATTATATATTAAAAAAAAAAGAATACTTCATTTTGCATGCTGTATAGTTCCAACATCTTATTGATAAAGCTCACGATTTTTCTTAAGTAACTACTTGTTCCTTTTTCGAGTGAAGATGAGACTTCAGTTCAGGGTCTGTCCTTTCTACCTTTAAGCAAAAGGGTGATCTATTCGTTGATAAATTCGTAGCCAATGTCAAGAAGTAAATGGACGGGTTCACACCCACACATCATGAATTGTTGATTTAAACTAGTATTACAAGAAAAAATGAATGTTTGATCTTTGGAATCAGAGTCTGCATAAACACAGGCAAAACGTATATACACGTTATTAATATTTGCGTGTCACAAGCTGTGTTATATTGTAGGAATTTGTAATCTTATCGGGCCTTCTCTAATTTTGCCTTTTTTTATCAGAATTTGTTTAACCACTTTCAATATTTGAGACAAATTTTGTGGGGAGGTTACCACGAATAAAAACTATACTATAATAAACTCTAAATTTATATAATAATGTTGTGAAACTTCAGCGGTATTTTTCTTTTCTTTCATCAACATGAACGCAAAACTAAAAAAAAATCAACATAAGGCAGTTTCAATATGTTTGAACATCAGCTATTGATATGAGGTTATATTTAAAGGACATAAAATACATAGCCCAACGGCATTCCATTATGCAATGCAATATGCGATTGGACTTGCTCATTTCTTTACACTCATAATATTCGTTTATTTCATGCATAATATGGCTTTAATCGTCTTTTAATCTGAAATTTTGGTTCTCCCCTAATGCAATTATATTCATTACAAATCAAATTTCACAAAAGCTAGCTTGTAATATAAAACCGAACAAACGATTTTCTTTTACATCCACCTGGTTGTTCTCAAATTTATACATCTCTATCCCAAATATCCTAGAAAGCCTTGACCCTGTATTTATTTATGCGTGTAAAAAAGGTCTATGAATACTAGGACAGCATCAAAAGAGATTATACACCAAGCAATGTCAATTAGTAACTGCTAAAAAATAGGAATAATAACATACATACCATGATGATGAAGAAAATTTATTCATGAAGCAAAGAGGAGCAACGAATCTATGAATACTAAACAGGGGATAATGGGAAAGTGTTTGGTGAATTTAACATACATGAACTCTTGTAAGCATCTTCAGTTCGTTTTAGTTCGCCAAAACTGATCATGACAACCGGAATGCAAAACTTGGCCAATAATTCTTAGCATTTACATACAAATAGGGCGGAAGATTAAGTCCCCCTTAAAACACTGATGTGTATTTGTAGGTTTCAATTTTAATTATTGTTTTTTTTTTCGTGATGTCCTTTGTAATGTGCTTGCTTCTTTAGCAAACCCTTGGAAAATGCATGAAGTAAACTAGTTAACGGTGCCATTGTCTAGATGAATATCTCCGTCCATTATTCACGATGACATGGCTACTTTATTTTGCATTTTCCACTTTATTTGACCGGAATACACATTGGACAAGCCTTTTCTTTAAGGTTTTCTGTTTATGTTGAATTGAAAGAGATTTGTGAAAGTGGCATCTCTGAATGATTAACAAAAACATGACAAAACTTTAGGTTGGTTGAACAAGGTTGAGTATGACGAAATCGAACATCGTATATGAGTAGTGAACAGAAGAATCTTGGAATGTACTAAGGGGAGCAATGACACGCGGCAAAAAACGCGTCTGGAAAATTATTCTTATGTTAACACGAATCCCTCTCCAAATTTCCAGCTAACTTCAGAGTATAGGTTTAAGGTAAACGAGTTCTGGTAATGACAACAAACAGAACAGATTCCCACAGAATCAAACCAAACTTGAGCTAAACGGTTAAAACTTCAAATTAATGATATTTGCTAAACAAAGGAAGTACCTTTGCCCTCTCGCCCCCCTCCCCGATTTGCCATGGAATTCGACATATTAAAGGTGAACGAACTCCTTGTGAACTCCACGTGCTATTTCCCATGAGTGACAAAAGGAAAGACGAGATTGCATGCCTTCTTCACGCTAATTAAGTGACCCTTGAGTATTGTTGACGTCTTCTCGAATAGTATTATTCACCTCTATCGAAGACAATTATTTCCTCAATTACATTTCAATACAAAACTCAAGCTAGGAACTACGTGTTACCAAAAATCACCTTGAAATCGCAGTGACATGGAAATGACCCGTATTATAATGAGCACTATGGTATAATGGCGACTTCTCAAATAGGGTCATTCGCCGCAACTTTATCGAAGACATGTACATGTAGTAACCTAATCATGGTTGAATCCAAAAAAAACAGTTCAGTAAGCATATAACGTAATACAAAAAATAGGGTATAACATAAATCTTACCGTAAAACCGCAGTGACATTTAAAACAATGACTGTGTGTACACTCATTACATGGCTTCTACACGCAAATGAAGTGACCCGTATTTTAGTGAGCACTCACGGTATAATGTCGGATAAGGTCAATCACCAAATCTTCATGCAAGACAGATATTTACTTGATCATAGTTGAATACAATGATTGTGTTGAATTTATGGAAAACCCTCAGTTCAGTGAGTACATGTGACGTAAAGATTACGATGTACCGACCTGGAATCCTGTAACATAGAGAAGCCTGATGAGAGTATAACTTGTGTATGCGTTAAAGGTACTGTTTTCACAATTTTGCAGGGTTTCGTTACGAATGAAAGAAATAAAGCAAATCCCTTCGAAGTTTCAAGAAATGTCATCAACGTTTAGCAAGCGAAAACCGATTGTTATTTTCGATAGTTATAATAAATGAAATTATAAATGAAATGAACTAATAATAAATGAAATGAATTGAAATGATAATAAACAATAACATAACAATAACATAACATTATACTTGTAGAGCTTGTTTCGAAAAGATGTCGCATCTTTGTTTTGTCTTTTAAACATGAATATAACGCATTTCCAATACCTACATGTATATACGCTCACACATAAAAAAGTTAAATATGGTATGGGAAATCAAAATACAATTTTTAAAAAATAAGGCCATAAAATGAGTTTAATTCCAAAACAAGCTACATCTATTTCACCTTAGTTCCAAACCATAAATATTATCATGACAAGAGGGATTATTTTAAAGAAATTCCATACCATTGTCTGTACTCATATCATCTCGCCACTAATTTTTACCTCAATATCCACACAATTTTTCTTGTCAGAAGTTGAATTGCCCCTTAAGGCATAGCTACGTTATCTACCGTATTCTCAAGCAATTTTTAATGGAAGATGAAGATAAGAATCATATCGTACGCGAAAACCACATTCTTTTCCAAACCAATTAAGATGTACATTCAAAATTTAAATTTAAAAACCAAGATCGGTTTAGGGATGATTGACGTCCATCTATATAGAGGTAGCATTAAAGGGCAGTGGAAAGTGGCAGAAGGGTAATACTTAGGGGCGTTGACAGAAAACGTTTTATGGGGGAGGGGGAGGGTCTGAAGAAATACAGCTTCTGCATTACCACTTGAATATGGATACTTGCTAATGAACGAAAACGATCGGTATATTCCAGATTAGCGGACGAGAGTAAGAAAAAAGTCTTAGATTTGCAGAACAACGATCGTGGACAGAAATTTCTAGTGGGATGGATGAGTGAGGGTGCACAAACATTACAACCCCCTCCCCCGTTACTCCTAGTTGAAATACTCTGGATATTCTCGATTCACATGTCACGACATGTGGCGTGGCCGGGAAGATGGATCAGCTAAATCAAGGGGTGGATAATGGGATGTCAGATGAAGGAGGAAGTGATAGGAGGAAATGTATACCCAATTTTTATATAAGGAATGACGCTGTGATGATTAGTTGCGTTCACCACTCACGAGTAAAGCGGTGAAACGATGTTAAGAAAGAGAGAAAATGCACGAGACGGGGAGGAAGCGAGTTATGGAGAGAAGGAACGAATGGAGAGAGAGAGAGAGAGAGAGAGAAAAATGAAGAGTGTGGGTCAAAAGATAGTAGTGAATGTGCATGCTGCAGGCTTAGACCCTAGTGGTCAGTAATTTCAAAAGTGATAACATTTACAAAGCTTGAGAATCTATGTCATACATAGTTTGCTCAGAGTTTTTAGATTTTTATAACATAATTCTGAATGGTTTGTGATGTTCATACAGCTAGCATTATCAGCGAAGGGTTCGTGTTCAGAAAAATTACGTTTAGAAGTCTCTTGACCTATTGGTTAATTCAAAAGAAAATTGCTACAGCAAGTGATAATGGTTAAAACAAACTACAAACAGCCTGTCGCCTATTAAAAGTACGTGTGCATGAAGATATCCTAGAGTATATGAAGTCATTACTGAGGAGGATCAAACTATATTTTAATTGCGTATTTTGATCATGGAAGGACGGTTCGGGACCAGGATATACAACAGTAGGCTAATGATTTCACCATGCATATTAACGATCTTGTAAAATTCGTCCATCCTCTTTGAAGATAATGACAATTCAAACGCTAGTGTTGAGGGGCGTTTATCTACAATAATAAAGGAGGTGGGGCATGGAATGTTATCGAACGAATACACCACATATCACACACACTTAATCCCGTTATATTTTTTGTCGGGGGAAGGATAATGCACTCCAGCCCCCCCCCCGCACTAAAAAGTTCAAGTTTTAAGCTTATGTATAAAAATTATTCTACTTAACCTAATATGAAATAGGAATTGGATACAAGATGATACATGGCATGGTTGAGTCCTTTTCACTCAATTATTACAAACACAATTTTGATACATTTGCTGGTTCGCCAACGCATCGAAAATGTTAAAGTCATTTGCGAACGAACTCACAAAAAGGTAAGTTTACATAAATGGCACTAACTGGTTCATCCTTTTATCTACGTTTTTTCCATATTTCACTGAAACAATCACTAATCTTTGAGTTTCCCTAGACAATTCGAATAAATATTACACTAGATCCTTTTTTTCTTAACTAAGCCGGTTTTATGATTATCCCTGTATAAATCCTACGCTGCATATAATGTCTCTGATCAGAAATTCAATATTGCATTTGACAAGATTGTCTATAATGTACCCCACAATATCTTCCCAGGTCTGTTTCTTTTGTTTTTATTATATGATATTTTTAAAGTTTGGAACTCTAGTGTACGTATGTTTTTTTTTTGTTGTTGTTACTTTTGTACAGGCTTGCGGAAAAAACACTGCTTTACCATGGAAGGCATGTATTTTCTATTACGCATTTAGATAATTATATAAAACAAAGAAATTAAATCAAACCTTAGGCGTTTGTATACCTACAATGCTAATATTTATAGTTTCTACGATTTTCTGGTGAACATTTGAATTTGTTTTAAAGGGGAAGTCCGCCCTGATATTAAATTGGTTTTAATAAAAGCAGAACAAATGAGCGGAACAGGTAAGTGAAAGTTAAAGCAAATTCTGATTAAAAATAAGAAACTTAAGAATTTTTGAAGTTGCGATCAATCAAACACGAATTGGCAACTCTGTGAAATATCTTGCGCGCTCCCCTCCCATTTGCTCTTTACTAATTTTTTTTTAAATAGAAATTTGTGTTTTCCCTCCAAAAAAAACTCTCTATCATACATGCACCCTAACTATAATGATTGCAAATATGTTTCCATACAAACAATGTATGAACAAATTCTATTCCGTCATCACTAACGAAGTAAATTGAAGTTTATGAAATTTTAAGTACAGAAATTCCCCTTTAAACCTTCCAAATCCCAAGCTAAGCTTTTAAAAGTACTATATAATCAATTAAAGCAGCTCGTTTTTAAGTATAACTATATGAAGTTTATCTTAATATCAGGGTGGACTTCCCTATTAAGCCTTCCAAATCCCAAGCTAAGCTTTTGGAAGTACTAAATAATCATTATAGCAGCTCGTTTTTAAGTATCTTTGAGGGCTGCTAGATCATAATTTTATAATCCTTCCAAATTGAAAGATTGCTTGTTTATAACTTATGTTATCACCGTAATAACTATATTCTGTCACTGTAATCCTGAATTGTATTAAATTTTGTTTTGTTTTAATGTTAGTTGCCCATGTCGTAATAGCTAAAATCGTACTTTTCCTAGGATAACTTTTTAATAGCTATTATGTTTCGCATTTTGCTTGTACATCGTTTCGAGAAATCGATTAAAAAATATATTATATGCGCTCTATAAATATTGTATTATTGCTATTATTATTATAGTACTTAAACATTACTTGAAGTATCATATTTCAACAACATTGAATAACATGCTGGATGTATCGTGGTATAGTGGTTCATTCACGTTAATCTCAATCCGAGGGGTGAGGATTCGAATCTCAGCCCGGCACTAACGTCGTTTTGCAAGACATTAATCCATATTTACCATTGAAATAAATGAACCTTCCAAATTGATAATTTCAAATTGTTTTCGAATCTCAGCCCGGCACTAACGTCGTTTTGCAAGACATTAATCCATATTTACCATTGAAATAAATGAACCTTCCAAATTGATAATTTCAAATTGTTTGTATCAGTGGCGGATCCAGATGATTATGGAGGGAGCATGTGCGTTTACACATTTAGGAGGTATGGGAATACTTTGATTTGATCAAGCCCGAATGGACATTGCACTGGCGCCCTCTCACGTTTCTTCTCCCAAAAATACTTCTTCCTGAAAATTAGCAACCTAAAATTACTACACACGGATTATATTCCCAATCCTTTTCTATATGGTAGAGAGTCATAGTCCACAAACATTTTTCGATTAATTTTCCGTCGAAAATGAAACTCAAGACTAGAATGGATGAAGATGAGATAGTGGAACTACTCGGAGTAAGTGGCTGCAATGTAGGCTATGTGGAAAATAATGATTCATGAAGAATTGGGGGGGGGGGGGGTGACACATCCATGGACTTAAGTCAAATGATTGCAATTATTTCACGGCACATGCCTTGAAGCTATCTTTGACAGAGTTGATAGAAAAATATTGATGTTTAGCTTTTTAGCTTCGCGAGAAAAGCAAGTTTTAGCCTGGAGTAAAATCGTTACTTACATGTTTCAGAATGCGACTACCGGACAGAATTATATACTAATGGAATGCCGTGATGAATATCTTGAAGGTTCATATATATATTGAATCGGTAGCGTAGCGCCATGTCAGTCATTGTGGGGGTAAATTGTTACTAACTAGGTATATATAGAATACGAGGGAGGGGAAGGAGAATCGTCTTATAAGTTTCTCCTGTTCTTTTCCACTCCCCATTCGTTTCATTTTTCCTCTCCCTCATTTTTTCTTCTTTTTTCTTTGGGTTAAATCATGACCGAAATGAGGTCAAGTATACACATAGCCGTGTATACGCGGGAAAGGGTAACCATAATGATTATACTTGTAACCTAGTTATGACCATAACATATTTTGCTCAGGTATATGAGGAATGATGTGCCGCAAATGTGTTCTCTCCATGCATCATGATATTGCACAGTGTATACTTTCAAGCGACGTGATCAAAAAGCGGTGACTTTGAATTCAAACCAGTTGCACGTATTTCTCTCTCTCTCTCTCTCTTCTCTCTCGATCTTTTAATTATTTTCAAAAACATGAAATGGGCTTTGAAATAACCTATACAAAGCAAGAAAACACGAAAGTCTATTCAGCTATAAGATTCTAGTATACAGATCTACTATTATTTCATGAAAGTCTACACACGGGCAGAGTCTAATTATTGTTTATGATATATCCATGATACTAAATGTTTGAATTAATCCTATACGTATACACTAGGGATTAACGTAGCAATGTTTCCAAAAAAAATGTGATCTCCAGGGTATTGTTAAGATTTGATCATAGGATGAAGAGTGGATTTTCAACTTTGTCGCTTTGGACTGATCAGTCACGATAACAACTCCAAATACTTTCTTCTCTTTCGTCTTGATGTTATATCGTCTTGTTGGGTCTCAAATCCAATTTGACCGTATCTTCTTTCTCCCTACATGACCTACATTGTCAATCTTGACCTGGGGGTCTAAAACACATTACCAAATTGCGATCATCCTTTTTTTTTCTTGGCTACTCAATTCTCGAGATTAGATTGGTAGCGATCCGGTATCGGTATACTTGCAACCACCAAACGATACATGCCCCATCGTCTGTCTTTAAACAAAAAATCAGTAAACAACACAAGATATGGTAGTGTGGTTTGCATTTATAACTTAACGACGACAGGCGTAATTTTAGGCATTTTATTGTTTTGTCATTTGAAAAGATATGAAATACGCAAAAAGTAATGTGATTTAATCATGTCAATCATATAGTACATGGATCATAATTATGCATATATCAAATTTTGGTAAAAGAGTAATTATGGTGCAACAAAGCACTCCCAGTTTTGTTATATTTTAAAACATTGATCGACACCGAAAAAGGAGAGACATAAACGATAAAAATATACAACTAAATGAAAAAAGAAGGAAATAAAAACGTTTGCATTATCGGTTTGTACGGACATTCAGAATAATCCGATATATCCCTTGCGTATTGCGACGTTTTTGAAAATGCAGATAATCCCAAACTAAAATGCGGATCGCCTGATTATCAAAGTTCATCTAATGTTACACTAGTGAATAAATATATTTTCTCCAGGGGGTCTTTGTAAACCAACATTATCCTATGCATTTGAAGGAGAATAATCCTTTATTATCATTTTTCATGAATAAATGAATGTTAAGTGAACATGATTGATTATTATCAATGCACAAATCTTATTTTGGTGGGAATTCGTGGGGAGTAAAAATAACTATTCCTTGAAATGAACAACATTTTCGAGCACAAAGTGTGTAACGAATTTGGGAAAATGGATGGTAGTAAGGATTTATCGATATAATTCATTCCCTTCCTGACTATTTTATTCGACAAGAGAAAACAAAAGGCCATATTTGCACATTCTCATACCGTTAGATTATAAAGAAAGCTATATAGTTTGAAGTAAAATAATCTGTATGCGGCCTTTCATCCCTGCTTTTGATAAAATAAAAACACAATTTCTGGATCTCTTGTCATGAGATAAATCGAACATGAATATTCGGAAGAACATGCAATCAGAGAGATCATGTGGTGAGGATTGATTTGCAAGTCATTTCAAGACTGCGATTAGAATGTGATACCAATGCATCGTATAGAGGAGAAAGATGATAATGTGGAAAAAAAGATTCTCATCAAAGCAGGATTTCTCGTAGCTTCTTCCTAGATTTCGTTCTCTTGTTTTCCTTTTTTTTCTTTTATGATCTTCAAACTTGTCATTTTATGTTTTTCAGTTTCATTTTCATCTTTTGCCCTATATATTCTTCTTTCATTCTCTTCTTGTTTTAATTTTCCTTATTTCTCTACATCTCTTCTTCATCTAAGTTTTTCTTCATCCCCTGGTTTGCTTAATATTTGATTATGCAGAAATCTTCTCCAGTGTGATAAACTGCAATGTAATTATTAATTATTCTTAATCGGCAAAAGTTTCCTTTTAAGTTATACCTATCATCATATTTGAAATTATAGTAGAACTATGTATATAAAGAAATAAAATTGACATGCAACATCAATTTGTGATTACAAATCAGTTCATTTAATTATCTAGCCCCAATAACTGAAGTATAGTAATTTTTGTAAATAAATATAGATGCTTTATTCAGGATGATATTTTTATGGTTCTGGTGGATATGAATTTGCATCACAGCCTGAATTAAATAAAAATTGATTCGTTTATCTATTTTTATTCTCTACTACTAGCCATGACGTAATGTCTACGATTGATGATTAATGGAATTAGTTTTATGACGTAGTTAAGAAACATATTTTGTTTATTATTTTGAGGAGGGATGATCTTAGATAATCCAAAAGGCACCAGATTTCCTCTTAATGTAAATTGCAATTATTATCAGTTTTTCTCGAAATTAGTGTAAATTCTTCGTTTTATAGGCCTAATAGCTAAATTCTACTTATCATTATTATCATTATGACTACTATTATTACTTCCGTGTATTCTTTTCCCACCCACTCTTTTTCTTGTACATCTCTTTTCCTTTTCTGTTTTGTTAAGGTTTCCAACTTTTAAAGCATCAATATTAGTAACGGCTCGAGCGCTCATAGTCACGCTGGGCCTTGGGGAGAGTGGGCGCTATTGCAAACGGATTCGGGGTGCATTTCTGGAGGACTTACCATCTTTTCTTGAATTGGCTTATCGGATATGTTTGCCTACAGAGGTGAGGTGAAGAGAGCTACCAAACAAGAATAGAGACGGATATTGAAAATTTGTTATTCGTACTCAAAATATCGCGCCCGAAATTGCCCGCGGGTTCAGGCAATTTACAGGTCCACGATGAAAGTAAACATGAAATCAAGCAGGAGTTGCATTAACAATTCCATGAATCAAGCACGTGAGCAGCAAAAAGAGCCCTCCTAAGGATATTTTGAAATGATTATCTTTGAAATTATGACAAGTTTAGTTCAAGATGCTCACAGCTCATTCCATTTTCATCCTATATTTTGTGCATATATTTCTTTTACAACATGCATTATTTTTCGATCGGAATAATTTATTTGAGTTCAACGTGGGTTGCTGTCAAAATACATTTTTCTCCGTAGTCTTGCGGATGTGATGAGACATAAGAAGCTTATCAATCCTGAATCATACGTTCACCCTAAAATTATGACGAAAAAAATGAGAACAAAGCCATAGATTATTAAAGATCACTACTTTTTGTTATACAGACATTCACTCGTGGGCCTTGGTAAATGAGATCACATTATAAGACACCAAAGTAATAAATGCCATCGTATAAGCTTGGTGGCATCTGTCATTTGTAATTAGACTTACTGCAACCTGTGTCAATTGAAAGTGTTATGTAAACAAAATGCACAAATTTCACTGGGAACCTCTAATTGAAAATAGAAATATCTCGCTAGCTCGCATAGAATCACTTGTCTTTCAAGTTTCTTCTAGTAAGGTGTTTTTTAATATGTGATTTTTTTTTGTTCCTTTTTGTTTTCAATTGTAAATTTGGCAATACAATATGTTCTTTTCGGAAATGTCTATGTTTAGTTCGTTTTAATTCATTGTGCGGAATTTTGAAGATGAATCCTGTTCTTTGTGTGAAAAGAATTATTTGAATCCATTACCCTCGAATCAAATGGTAAATCATAGTTGATGTTCCTTTTTGTTTAGGGGGCAAGATCCCAAAGAATAATGATTCACACATAAAACAGAAATATAGCCAAAATAATGAAGTATGCTATCGCCTACTTTCTTGTCAGTGTAATAATTTCTTTATGTATGAATAAAGAAATTCTCGTGTTTTTTGTAAGTTGTGCGTTTCGAGTTGAGATGACCATTCAGAAGACCAGCTAAATCATTCTTCTAGGTAATATGTATGATGGCAAATATGTACAAACTTTTTATCGAACAAAATATTTACAATTCATTCCTGCAAGACTTTCTGGCTCACCCGCAAATTAATAGTTAATGACACCGGCGATTAATCGTAAATTGGTGTAAATAGGTATAGCTATCTGGCGCCAAAGCTGCGTTGCGCTGAAGACTTATTGACACGCTAATGAAAGCACAAGTGGTGGAGTTGCACAGTTTATATAGGTTCTTTAATCAATATGACCTCTTATTTCGAATCGTTTTACCATCATGACTGAGCTAGATTTATCGTATCCATGTGGCAAGTCGAGATATTCCGTGTTGATGAAATGTAGGGCAGTCAAACATCTCTACAATGAAAAGGTCACAGGAGAAAATAATTTCGATACAGAGAAGTTGTTAAAAAGTCATTGTATGTTTTGCCGCTAAGCTAATGGATTATGCAAACACGTTCGCTATCACTCAAGAGAGATCAAATCAAGCGCAAATTCAATGCCATTTTGTACATACCAAAGAACTCATGTTCGAATTATGAAATACCTAACTGTAATGTTCGCCCGTTTTAAATAGGTGAGGCAGAAATCTCTTGAATTTAGTCTTAGGTTGATTTTTCGAAAGTCTTTGCGATTTTGTTTACAGATCGCTTATTTCTCTATTTCTGGCATTTTATACAGCTCAATCGCTATTTACTATAAAGGCACACTCGATTTGAAACTAAATACTATCTACCTTAATGAATAGCATACGATTCGATAGTTCCAAACAATTATCATCACTAAATTACTCACATAGTTTTAAGTATCTAGTCAACATTGATTAAAATGTAATTAACAATATGGGGAGGCAACGATGTTTATATAAATAAATAAAGCTATTACAAAACGTGAGTAATACCTTACGTTTATAGCAAGTCCAGATCGCGTGATATAAAGAATTATATACTTTGAAGGGTTCCAACAGCTCCATCTTAAAGGCTATAATATGAACCAAATAATGCATTTAAAGCAGTTTTGCAACCTTTAAAGATACTTTTGCAGCCAACATCAAATTCTGTAGAACTTTGCAGGAATTATGAATATGCCATGTATGTCCTATCTGTGAAATTTAAACGTTAGCCGTGTCCTAGTATTAAAATTATGCAAGGAAACCCGTTTACTTTCTAGACTTCCCTGTCAGACACTATTGAGTGACTGACTTTTTTTCTTTGGTAATAACATACATAAAGTGAGCTGTAACAGGTACATGAGCATTTGTCTACATCAATAACCCACTACTTGTAATAGCCAAAATTAAACTGATTGAATTTTTGTGATTGCAATAACTTATGTCGATTCGACAACTAATGGTCGTTATTTTCCCACAAAAAGCCATTTTCAAACCCTTCCGTTTTGAGGGAAGTTCTAAATAAGTATTGTCTTTCAAATGCCGTTGGAATTTAACCTTTTCATTTTTTTGACCTGCAAATGGGACATAGTACCTTTAAAGTGCTATTGTATTGAATACTCTACCGGTTTTGTTTTGTTTTATAGTAAACACATAGGGCCATTCGGAAATTCACCAGAACTCGTTTCTTGCTTAATATCCTTATCTAAATTATGTTATATTCTTTTTTAAATATCAACCTTATGACCATGATCACGGGCGATTTTTACAAAATGGTTAGAATTAAACAATAATGACCGTGTTCAATCTGAAATAAAGAATAATTTCGAACCTTAAATTTAGCAAAATGACATTGCTGAAAGTTGATATTTGGTATATTTTGATCACGATTTAATGGATCTCTTTGAAATCACAAGGAGGGTCCGACGACGACCAGATAGATAAACTATTAGGCGACTAAGCGTTACTCCTTCATCGTCGATACTCCCGATGCGCAATCATATTTGTTACCAATTACATTTTACTTATGCTCATATTGTATGAAATTATTATAGACATCTGTTTCAATATCTGCAATTGCCAGGCAATACATCTGCGTGTAAACGATTATGTGTGTTGCGTAAGAAGGTAATTGTGATTTTTAGAACAATGATGTTTACCTTCGACATTTTAAACAGCCGAGTCAAACGAGACAATTCTACATCCCGCGTGTTATTTGGGATTTCTGTGTTTGTTCTGCAGGTTTACTTGGCGACAGCTGTCTGACTTACCTGCATGGCCAAATCTCCACTCATGTAGCCAGACAAATAGGGAGGGGGCAGTAGAACATTGTCACCCATGACGCCTTAAGAGAGTTTTTGTCTGTAAATTGGAAATTTCGTCGATAGAAATCAACCGAAAGAATGCAACACACATATCGACAAAATGTATGGTTTACCGTTAAGCTTAGTGAATGAAATACCATTTTCCTGTTGCAAAAATGTGGCCATTTTCTATTCGCGCTCACTATCGGTAAATGTGGGTCATTTCCCCTCCCCCAATCCCCATGAAAAAGTGGCTACGCCATCACTCGGTTTAGCATTCGAGTTTGTTCTAACCGTCTGCCTGTCTGCAGGATCGCAGGATGACAGGCTAAGAATGGACGTTCTGTATTTTTGTTTTCAATTTAAGACGACCGTTCAGCGCATGTCACTAAATAGAATCAATGGACTCATGGATACTTACTTAATTATGAGCTTGAGTGGAACTTATCGTGATAGAAAAGCAAATAAAACAGATATGGCTAGATGCCTTTGGTCTACGAAGTGCCCTAGTTCCCAAGCTGTCCAACTGCATGCAAGGTTCTGTGAGAACAAAACACATAGCACATATGTTTGTTTTCTCAGACTACTCTTTAGCAAAACATATAAATTTTTTTTTTTAATTGAAAAAAAAAGTCTGGATTTAGTGATTTCGTTTACAACCCTTGAAATAAGATCCCCTGTGATAACAAAACAAAAAACTGTTCTTGCTGAATACTGATCTGGACTTACCTGTGGACCTAGAAGGGACTGAAGCGACTTCGGGAAATGAAAAAGAGATAAAGGGAAAGGAAGAAAAGGAAAACGCATTAAAGATGAGAAAAAGGGGCAGGGGCGTTGGAGGGGTGTTGGGATTCGTATTCACAATTTTATGAAGGAAGGCTCGATATTTTCGGAGTATTACCAGAACTATAATAACAACTGATGTCTCCTTTTCTATTTCTTTGCTTGTCGGCGAATTGTTCTGCTACCCCACACCCTAAATAATGAAATATGGTCTAGTGGCAACTCCGCAAAGGGCTAGGGGAAACACATGGTTTAAATGATAAACCACAATGAAAATTATATTTAATATTTAGAAAAGGTCTCCTTCGGAAAATAAAGATAATTAAGAGGGAAAAAGACACACACAAAGAGATACAGGGAAAGAGACAGAGACAGAGACTGAGAGAGAGAGAGAGAGAGAGAGAGAGAGAGAGAGAGAGGGGGCCGGGAGACAGAGAGAGAGAGAGAGAGAGGGTGAGAGAGAGAGTGAGAGAGAGTGAGAGAGACAGGGAGACAGAGAGACAACAGACAGAGAGAGACATAGAGAGGGGAGAGAGAGAGAGAGAGAGGGGGAGATGTCAAGTAAGATCTACATGTAGAGGTTACAAGGAGAGGGAGAGGATCGCTCAGTATTTTTTTTATAATTCTTCCCGTCATCCCTCTAAAATAAAGGGAAAAGGGCTTTTGACGTTTAACACTAATTTTTTTTAAAAACCCACTAAACACTTCTTGTAATAAACGAAATAAAAGCAGCAACCTGCTAAGCGCGACTGAATAATAGACTAGCATATTGTCGTTGTACTCCTATAGCTGTGTCGAGTCAGTCCTTCTGAGTTGGTAGGTGAGCGAGATTTCCCTTTCTCTCTCGCTATCTATATCAGTCTTAAGTATTGGAACCCCCGCGCAAACAACTGAGATTTTTAATTTCGGATATCTCCTCGGAATAATATCTCTCCTTTAAAAAAGAAAAGCCTAAGCTCGGAATACGCTAACCTGGTGACGGATATTGCAAGGTTTTTTCGTTATCCGCGATCGGTGTTTCTCTGCTTTTTTTTCTTCTCTTTTATCTTTTCGTATCTCATCTTTGTGTGGAAGGAAGTTTGGGTGAGAAGAGTTACACATCATCAGAAGATAATGGCGCACAGGATGTATCAACCGATCTTTATCTTCTCCTTCTTAGTGACGATCCTGGTTTTGCATTGTCAAACGGGTAAGTGACACATTTAATGCTAAAAACTGTAGAAACTTTTGCTTGAAGCGCATAGCAAAGCATAATTCTACCAGTCTGGTAGCATAAAACACAATTGGAGCTACAGAATGGACAGAGTTGTTCTCTTTTCAAGAGCTATATCTTTCAAAAGCATCGATTGTGTGGTAGATATAGGTAATTGGCACTGGTCCTAAAACTCTTCTTATAATACTTATTATTCACGGGTATTTCGAGAATAGCTTAGTTAAATCCGATCAGATAGAAGAATGTGAAAAGAATAGTACTGTATCATAGCTGCTAATTCTCTTTCTTGATTCATACAATTTTGGGGCAGCAGTTTCTGTGGTTTACCAGAAAAAAAATCAGATTGCGATTGAGGTTACTTTGGGCTGAATAAATAGATTGCTTTCTGAATTTCCTAGAAGGATAGATTTAAGGTTTTTGAGAACCATTCTTTATATAGAAAATACGGTAATCTAGTCACATTTTCGAGCTGAGCTTTTATGCTGTATCTGGATTTTATCTTTCCTTCGGTCTCGCTCTGTCTCGTCTTGCTTATCATTTTGATCATCTTGGTTTGAAAAATATATTCTTTTTCGATAGGTAGCTTTTCATGTGGTCTAACGGAGTGAAATAGGAGTACATTATTACACGTTTTTTAAAAACATCTTAGATAATAAATCTAAAATCGAACCCGCATTCCTAATATCGTATTTTGTTTTGTGTTGTTTTCTTTGGATGATTGCCTTGTCCATAATTTGAGTTACGTAACATTTATATAATGCTTTGCGTTTTACGAAACAACATAAGAGAAAATAACGGAAACCCCAACATATTATGAAATGAAACTGCTTGTTCAAAGCATTCTAAATCAATACAAAATATACGGATCATTTCCGTTACTGTTATGAATCGGTAGATTGATCCAGGAAACGGGACTGAAAGCAAGCGTTTAAGTGGCAAGTGAACCGAAGTGTACCCCGGCCACATACTGCGGTCTTCATTTCATAAAAAATAACGCTTAGGGCTGGAGTTGCGATTGAGTTGTAAGTTAGAGTTTGGGGTTAGAAATAATATTATTTTATGTGCTGTATTGGGTTCAGAGATAAATTTAGAAAATTGATTGCTGTGTGAGATACTGACTTGGAAGAATTGTCGCAATTAAACACGACAGCAAGGGCTTTCGAGAAATCAACCTTAGGCAATATCATTACCCTTGTCCATCATTTGTTTTAATGTGCTCATATTGCAACGACGGTTACATATTAATCCAACATGATTTCTATAGGCATTACAGTAGGGAAATGAAATTTGTTTTTTAGTCGATTTCTTTAGAATCTTGGCGATCGTGTTGAAAGTGGTCATTGTAGAAAAAGCGGTCCTACCCTAGGCTAGTCTATTGAAAGTGAAACAAGGAAATAATGGACCACTTAATCATTTGGGAAATATTATTTCTTAAATGGGGGCACATAGCACATAATCATGCTTGCCATCAGGAAAAAACCACATCCAACACCCCCCCCCCATAGCATTTACAATTTCAAGAACACAATTTTCACATCTCTCAGTATACCGCGTATCTCCTTTCTTGATCGCTCGGAATACTTGTAAACCATTGATTGTTTTTTTTTATAATTCATTCTCCCACTGCCTTTGTATTGCTTTTGTGTAAAACTTCAAACCCTTTTCCCCTATATTTTCTGTTTTAATGCACGCAGAGAGCTCGACCATCGATTTATTTTCTTTCTCGTATTCACTGAAAAAGAAAATACGGTACAGATGCTTCTAAGACAAGACTTCATATGTATTAGGCATTATTAGCTTTTAGAATTACATATTTTACAACGCAGATTAATATTTAATGAAGCCAAAAGCCGTGGTAACCGTTAAAAACATACTAAAAACGCATACCCTAATTATGATACTCAATTCGGTTGATTATTGCAAGTGTCCTATATAGCATGGCAACGTTATTCTCTAGGTCAAAATAAAATTAACTTCTCCGTTATATCGGTCGGTGGGATCTCATAAGATCGAGGATTATTGGTTATCAGCGTCATGATGGCTCAGACAGTCTCTATGAGCTTGGCTGATATAAGATGCAGAATGTCCATGCACTTTTTTCCCCACAAGGTCAACATTATCTCATCATGTGCCTGTGGATGTAGAGCATGTATTAGTAGGTCGTGCAGGTGGCCTTTGCCACTGTCTGGAATGTGGTATTTGCTGGTATTGTCACATTTTCAATTTTCACTTTTAATTACTAGCGGTACATCATGACCATCAGGGTACAGCTCTTAAGAACATTTACTCAACTAGATGCTGTTTCCAATGAAAACAAAAATTAGGCCTCTAATGATATAACTGAATTCTCAAAGGGTCCATAAATGTGGTGACAGTGATGATTCCAATTGTCTTAGAGTCATCAGCATTTAAAGCCGTATGATGAATGAATGTCTTGTTGAACCGTGCACATTTGAAAATTTTCAGAAAGCAAATTTAATAGATAATTTAAGGGTAAAAACACAAGATACCTATGAATATGGTGAGAAAATAGATGCATTATTTTGACTTTAATTTTACGCGTGAAATTAGATTTTTAAAAACAACAACATTTGTTTGGCATAACCATATGACCTAACTCAGATCAACACAGTTTTGATATTAATATATTTTGAAATTTTAAATGAGGCTTGATTGCATACGATTGTTGAAAATAATTTCTAGCACGTGAAATGATTTGATTTATGCTTGATATCAAATTAATTTCATTTTCGGTTGTTCCTTTATTGAATCTGTGTTGGAATAACGATGTAAATAGATATCCATTAATGTCAATCAATGCATATCCACTGTTGACTTAACTTCGTGAAAGCCTAGAATTCAACATTTAAATTCCAATCGTGAATGTTTCTGCTGACGCCAGCTATATCGTCTATTTTTGCCATCTCTGTCTTATTTCAGAAGAAATATTCCTTATTATTAGAATCCGTGGTCATAATGACGCGTTGAACCGTTCTAGCCAGCACTTATGACTCGTAAAAAAAAAAATCATATTTTAGTATTTTATGGAACACTTAATCAATGTTATCCCACTTAGATTACGGCAGTCGTCTGGTGATTAAGTGCAGTGGCTGTCTATGGCAGATTCGCAGACTCCTAACTATATTGATTGATTTGACCTAGCGCTTAATTTGGGGGCGACACTCTTGATGGGGGGTAATGTCAAGGGCCTAAAATCTTCTTCAAACGGCCCTTGCTATTCTGGTATAGCGGGGAAAACACGCATCTTATATCATTATCTAATATATACCTTGTCAAAGTTTCCTTTTACATGTATATATTTGATATTGTGAGATAAGTGGCCCTGAAATGGACATTTTATGCCCAAACAGTAAACTATTTTTATTCGCAGAGTGCCTTGGAAATACCTTGGATAAATATTTGTCCCAAAATAACGTTCCCCTTCTTTCTCACTTTATCGTTAAAGATCTATGTCTACATTGTTCTTGATATCATTAATTCTCTTCGAATTTTATCTAAGATGTGACAGCAAACCAAAGTCAATTAGATCGCACTGCTGCCTGCCAGACTTGATTAGGATATAAAGTGACAATACAGTATGAAGTCTGCTTAAGTGTTTCCCAAGTACGCAATGATATACTACCCATCTGCTTTTCAGACTAAGGAGAAAGAAGTAACAGAAATACGTTCAAATAAGCTTCACGTGGATGTTATGCAATTATAAGTTAATTTCTCTCCATGTATATAAATAGGACAATCTAAGATTTGTCTAAGCAATGGCCTAGAAACAAACTTGGTGAATATGACTCTGCTTTATGAAAAGTAAAATAAGATCCTGATCTGATTTATAAATCAGCTGTCAAATTGTTTACTCCACATTTAGTATCAGGAAAAGGGTGCTTCGTTTTCACTGATCCACTTGACATTTGTTGTAATACCTACAGTCGGCTAGCTGAAGATGATTGTACCAACTAAAAATAAATTGACACGTTTTTTCTTTCTAAAAATAAAACTAATCATGATTAGACATTACAATTACGAATACATTTTTCCATCATAATCGAAATATAAAAGAGCGAAGGTTATAATGTCAATGTGTATTTAAAAACATGAAAATCATTTTTTTTTAATTACTGTCGTAATAGACGTGGTAGCGTAGGAAATTTTTAAACGTTTAACAAGATTTATGAAAAGTTTTGCTCATAGTTTCGAAGAATTTCAGGTCCTAAACTCCGTTTTGATTTCTCTGAAATAACTCATCTTACTATTTTCAGATAGAATGCCCCTGCGCTTTGAATCGTTTTGTTTGTCTGTCCATGTTATTTTAGATCAAATTGTTTTGGCGTCTAGCAAAATAACACCAATGACATATATAAACACATTATACCCTCTGGCCTCTGTTGCACGCGATGATAGGTTAGAGTATATAGGGCACATTCAAATTACCTTTATCAACAAATGAATCATATATTATATCATGGTGGATTATATAGATGTCTTACTTGCATGCGGACTTTCTTTTCCTTGATTTCTAAACTTGAAGTCCCATCTATCACGGCTAAATGAGCTAAGTAAAACAGTAGTGTTTTTTAATAGCACGTAATCATACATAAATGTACACAAATATAAACTCTGGTAGCATTTAAAAAAATTCTTGATCGTTCCTGTCTGTTCTTCATTTCTAAAGCACATTTTATCGAAACTATGATACTTCTGTTAACGCATTAGACAACTGTCAATATTTATTATCAGAATCTTCTATTTTTCAGGCTGTTTAATATCAACATAATACAGGTCACTTTGAAGGCACTAATCTCCCATCTTCGATCCCATTGTATTTTACTTGTATTCATCCCCAGCGCACCTTTTGTGTCCATCCTATTCTAATCCTCCCATCATTTAATTTATTAACGGGTCATTTTGTTTGCATGATACCTATGACGTAATCCGCCTTGACCATGCTGGATCTATCACCCTCTACTCCTCTATTCCCACCCACCTGCCTTCTTTGTATTGCCCGACTTCCTTCACTACGCCGTGTAAAATTATATATTGTTTCTTCCTCCCTTTCCCCGTCTGAAGATCCCGACATATTCTTCTCCATTTCCGCATCTACGATCCTATCGATACGACGAGGAGAGAAAGATAGAGAGGTAAAGAGATAGAGAGATAAAGGGGTAGTACACAGCACAAGTAACAAATGTTAAAATGCATCCGAAAGTGGTACCTTAGCAGTGCCTCTTAGGATCGAGGAACAATTTAACATTTTAGTTTAACGGAGAACTAAACCAAAAGAATAACTTTAGTTGTTCTGAGATATTTATTGCATTCTTGCCCATCATTCTACAAGATTCCCCACAAAAGTGTATGAGAAAGGCATAAAGCAAGAATAAAGTACAGTTTCTCAGCAAGACATGGGCATCGCCATTTTCTTGATTGCATGACGTACTACGCGGAGTTGTTTATCTACTAAATGTATTCATATTCATGGATGCTTCCTTCCCAGGTATTTGTGGCGTTGAAGCATTTCATTCACCTGCTATTATCCTTGTACTCCAATTGCCAGAGCGCAAATTGCATAAATAAGTTCATGCTGTTCTGGGGTGAAGGTTTCTAATAAATGAAATATATTTTTGAACCGCTGTATTTTAGTATTTTTAAATAAATGAGTTACAATTGCTACCCTATTATATATTTTTCACCAAACGAAATGTTTACCTTCTCGGCTATGATTTTCCCTCATTGAAAAGTAAAGGTTTCGTTATTGAATCAAAAAGTCTTTCCAATTAAAGCTTGGTGCATGAAACATGTACAACTCCGCCTGGTACGTCACATTTTCAAGAAAATGGCTGCGCCTATGTCATTTGACTTGATTTCATTTATTGGTTCAACCCTTTTTTTTTTAAACAACATTCAAAATTAGAAACGATGTTCGAAAGATATATACAAAACATATTGGACATACAAAGTTTTAAAATGGTTAGGGAACCCGAAAGAAGCTTAAGCTTGTAAATGGGATTCCCTTTACAAATAAACAAGTAGAATTGTATTTAAAAAATCCAGATAATAATGTGTACAATCATATAAGCTCAGAAAACCAAAGAACCAGTCAGCATTCACCGGCTATAACATTACGCCTCACAATCAGAACAATGGGCTTAGCGGACTAAACCCATTTGTTCCGGCCGAAGCAGTGCCTCAGAGGAGCGAAGCGGTGCCTCATTACATCATGCCAAGAAATCTTCATTTGTATATCTCTTGTACACGTTCGTAAGATTTATTGTACATCAAAAGGCAGTAATTCATCTCATTTTTCAGAGTACCTACACTTATTCTTTGGGGTTAGTTCTCCTTTAAAACAAAATCGAATCTTTTGAGTTTCATATTGTAGATATGTTCATACCTGGTTCACTTTAACACTCTTGTTGGTCGTAAAAGATTCCACATTGCTGCACAAGAAATTTGAAGTTCAAAATTGACCCTATTTTGGAGTGCTTCTATCGAACCGTTGACGGTGCAAATTGGATTCTGTATTTTTCAGTGTGACAGAGAGTGAGTGAAGGAGAAAAAAGAAGAGATGAGATTGGAAAGAGAGAGAGAAAGATAGAAAGATAGAAGGGGAGGGGAGAGAGATAGGGCAGAATGAAGGGCAATAGGGAACGACAATAGCGAAAGAGACAGCCCCCAAAAAAAACGAATGTTGGAGAAACTGGAGAGAGGAGGGGGAATAGAAGAAAAGAGGGCCAGGGAATAGACAGAGGGAGGGGAGGACAAAGAAAATGAACGAAAGGTGGAAAGATAGAGGGAGAGGGAGATAGATAAGGGGGTAGAAAGAAAATTGAAGAGAGAGAAGAGAGACGAAATGAGAGGGAGAGAGAGAGAGAGAGAGAGAGAGGGAGGGGGAGGAGAGGAAAAGGACGTGAAGGAGCCATAGAGAGGGCGTATATGAAACGAGCGAAGATAGAGAGAGAGAGAGAGAAGAAGAAGAAGGAGAAGGGACAAGGCTATGAGAATGTCAACCATGCGGTACTAGTCCTTTAATCCGCTGTTACTTTACCTTTCTCACGCACTAAGGTACATGTAGCTGTTCTGTTGTTTGAAAGGTAGATTATCCGCTTGGTGGAGCAGACATCGTTGTGCTTCACTTGACTCGGGTAAACGCAAGAGAAGTCGATTGTGTGTTCATCCCATTTTCCCCCATTCATCACTCCAGATTCTTACATGACCTTGATTAAATTGCATGATTGGTTGACATATGGAATCAATGAGAGTAAAATGCAGAATCGTAGATTCTTTCGGCTTATTGTTTGACATTAACAGGTCAAGATGGGGTTCATTCGTGCAATGTGGCCCAAAGTAGATTATGAACTACCTACATCAAGAAAAAAGGTAGCCCCTTTAAAGGGCACCTCATAGCCCCCCCCGATGGATCTCAAAAATTCTCACTCCGCAGGCAAAAAACAATATTTGAATCATTTTCAGTACGAATAGTTTCGAAATACGTCAGACGAAAGAAATAATAGTTTCACATCTAAAGAAGATGACGCGTAATACTCATTTGACCTAGAGTTTTTGTTATAAGAAAATGGGATGGGATTATTCAATTCTATAGCTCAATATTTCAGAAACCCGATTTAAATCCACTTGAATTCACGCTTCTGTATAAGTAGTTTAAAGGTACATATGAAACAAGGGAAGTGGTTGCATTTTGGCAGCCCTGTGTGACATGACCTACTGCAACCGTTCTCTTTGTTTCTTTGGCTTTCAAAAGGGAGGGATGATTTTGTTTGCCGGCCCCACCCTATACTGAGTAAGCTCCTGAAAATAAGTTCATAAATCATAAGCTGTTCCTGTTTTAAGTTAAGTCATTGTCAAGTGAAAAGGCTGAAGATGTGAGAGTAAGAATAAGGTTGGGTGCGGAAAAAATGTCTTGCCTTCCATGATTGAAAGCAGGGGTTCAATTTCGTCGATTGCACTTCGCGAGGACAGTGCACTGATTGGACGAAATTAATGGAAATCTCCGGTGCAAAATGCCTGTGTGACTGATGAGTGCATAGTCCTAAATCGGTCAAAATGGGCGCTGCTTTTTGTAGCCCAGGATGCTCATAATTTGTCATGGGTTTCTGTCTGTAAAACAGCCCCAGATTGATAATCAAGCAATTGTAGTGGTGTATAGATTGCTTGGCCTTGTAGAAGGTTCCCAATAATGGGCACAATTTACCCATGGTTGCGCTCCTCGACGCCAGTGATATGAACTTAGATTGACGATCGGCTTCATAGAGGTTTTCAATACAAACGCCATCATCAAACCTTACTATCTCAAAGAGAGTTCAATTTGACCAATATCCAAGGAGAAATATTTCCAGTGTCTTATTTGTTTTCAAGAGTTTATTATTATTATTAGGTATTTACAAACAATATTATGAAAACAATATTTTGTGACTATAATATCTAAAATGACTATAAAGGATGCCTAACAAATATGCACTATGAAGTGCAAAAATTACACACACAAATCAAAACCGTGGCGTTGACCCATCCATTTAAATTTCGCATGAGAGAGAAAACAAATACAATTATAAATCATGGATTGTTCAGCTGTTGTTTTGTTATGTAATGTTAATACTTT
Organism: Mesocentrotus franciscanus; assembly: GCA_037976565.1. Taxonomy (NCBI): domain Eukaryota; kingdom Metazoa; phylum Echinodermata; class Echinoidea; order Camarodonta; family Strongylocentrotidae; genus Mesocentrotus; species Mesocentrotus franciscanus. The sequence continues at coordinate 22,756,209 of CP137669.1, read as the reverse complement.
TGATTTCGAGCATGTTAACAGAAACCCCTGCCAAACGTATTGAGCATCCCCGGAGATGGGTAATATGCTAATTAGTAGATTGTTATTATCATCATCGCCATCATTATGACTTTAATTAACAGAAGGCCATCGACTGCAAAAAAAAAGGAAATGTCTAATGAGTGCTTCTGCTCAGTACGATTCAGGTCAGTACGATTCAGGAAGGAAACAGACTTATTATTTCGGAACTCTGTTGATATCCTACGTGATGCAAAAACTAGAACAATTTAGGGAATGGTTCCCAAAAACGGAAAATGATGCGGTGCGAAATAAATCAAAGACAGTATACATTTCGACCTCCCTTTAAGTCTCCTTTACATCTTTACATCGGCCCGCAATCTCGGACTCCATCTAGAAGCAGGTACGGCACTTTGCACGGACCAATGATACAGTCATAGATAAACTAGATGTGACGTAAAGGGCCGCTTGATGCAACCATTAAGCTTTATTTCCAATGGATATGCCATCGCTCAACATCATACAGATCTGTCATACAAGGCATTTTGTTTGTCCATCCCAGAAGTAAAGAAAATAGGACACTTAATGGTCAGATATACATCGTCTGCCAAGGATAAAGCGCTTGAAATGTTATAAAATGCATCAAGTATACATCATACTTCTATGTGTAAGGCCTGTTGTCAAAGTCACATAAGCAACAATGATACATTGGGTGTCTCTGTATATATTTTTAAAATTATTATTTTTTCTTTTTGCTAATGCCAGTAACCATGATTACGACATAGCTGATCAAGTAATGATTAGAAGATAAATAATCAAAGTCCAAGGGTAAATTTACCAAATAGATTGTCAGCAGTTAACGTTCACAAATAAGATTCTCAAGGCCAATATTGCAGCTAAATGCCTTCATACTTTAGTCGAAAAAGAAACGGGGAACTTTTTAAATGCTGCATGTTTAATGCATATTGTCACGACATGCCAATGATATATTTAACGTGTACACTTCCTTTTTTAGCAACGAAAGAAATTTGAATATTGACTTCGGAATAATGTAGTCTGTTTCTTTTTTTTCTTTTTGGTCTACAGTCCATAGTTTTGATGGGAGAGGTGAGAAGGACTTGGTGAATAAACTAATGAATGAGTACGGCCACAAGGCTGCTAGACCTGTGCGTGATGCTGCCAGACCTGTCTGGGTGTACTTCAGGTTTCTACCCTCACAGATCATCAAATTCGTGAGTATTCCTTGATTTCTTTCTCCTTAATCATCATTTCAATACTCCAGCCACCCAACGAGATCGACACGAGACCGATAACGGACTGAAAACATGTGACATGTGACATTACCATGCATGAATAACCAAGAATCGGTCTGTTTGGAGCTGATTTGGGTATGTGACTGGGGTATTAGCTATGAATCTTGCAGGGAAAAAAACTATTGGTCTTTGAAATTCTAATACCTCAGTCACACCACCAAGAACGTCACCAAAGTGACAACAGACCGAACAAGACGTTACATTACCCCGAATAGCCAATATTCTGTCGATAAGCGGTAGGTTGTGAGTCGGTTCGGCGGTATGGCTGGGACATCGTCATGTCGCATGGATAATCATCCAATGATTTCCAGCGTATCACTGTCTATTCTTTTCTTAATCACACATATTTTGTTTGAAATTCGTTTCATTTAAAACATTTTTTATGTTTAATATATTACGTTGTATTATCTTGTTCATAGTAGGACTGGTGAGATAATGAAGAACAAGCTCTTGTGAATCAGGTTCTCTATTGCACTGAATAGGACTACCCCGATTTCATTTATATAAGAAAAGGCAATAAATAAAAAAATAAATATAAATATTCATAGATTAATAAATAAATAAATAAATAAATAAACACATTCTGTCCGTTCGAGCGGCTGCAAAAAGAAAACTAACCGCGCTAAGGAAATCGTTCTGAAAAGAAGTTCAACTTTAATAGGCTGTGATATGAATATTTCTGAAGTAAACAGGGTAAAAAAAAGCTTAATATCATACAATATTCATCGAGAGCTTGTTCTTCATTATCTCAACATCCCACTATCATATGAATAATCTTGCATATCCGCGAAGAAAAGTGCATGATCAGAATCCAAATATATTGACTTTCCAAGATAGTTATTCATAGGGTTAAATTTTTCTTCTTCTATGGATCATTTAAGAAATGATTTCCATTTTGATTGGAAATTTTATCCACCTATGCATGCATAAAAAGATAATTGAGAGAATTTATTGTCCTAACTTCCCCAAAAGGTCATCACATAGCTATAAAGGTGTGTATTTTGTGTATTTAGTAGTAATAAGAGATAAACTCCTATCCCCCTGACAAAGCAATCTAAGCCAAATATGATACTTACCTAGTACTGCTACCACTATTACGACTGCTACTACTACTACTACTACTACTACTACTACTACTACTACTACTACTACTACTACTACTATACTGCTGCTGCTGCTTACTACTACTAGCCTACTACTTCTACTACTTCTACTACTTTTACTCCTAATTATAATTATCATCCTCATCCTCATCATCCTAACAATAATAATGACAAAACTAATTAATAATAATGATAATAATAATAATGATAATGATGATAATAATAATAATAATAATAATAATAATAATAATAATAATAATAATAATAATAATAATAATAATAATAATAATGATAATAATAATAATAATAATAATAATAATAATAATAATAATAATAATAATATTAATAAATATAATAATAATAATAATACTAATAATAATAATGATAATAATAATAATAATAATAATGATAATAATAATAATAATGATAATAATAATGATAATGATGATGATGATAAATATATGTATAAAGGCTATTCAAATCTTTTCTACACAATTGATTCGAAAACTGTTATATGTAGACTTCACATTAAATATTTTTATATACAGGGCATATATTCGATAATGTTCTATCATTTCCATGTACTGATCGTGCCTAACTGTCTGTACAGACCAGTCTTCTGAAAACTCATCTCAAACAGACCATCCTATTCAAATAATGACTTGGGATGTACAATTATTTGTAGAGGTGTCGTGGTCGAGTGGATACGTCGCCGGACTGTCGATCACAAGGTCCGCGGTTCGAGTCCCGCGGCGGGACATTGATCTACATTTGCCACACTCCACCCAGGTGAAGTAAATGGGGACCTGGTACGAATTTATTCCTTGAAACGCAGAGCGCGTGACAGCTGCACTGCTAAAGCCAGGGTAATTATGCTGCATATATAGAGCGCTAAGAGACTTCTGCTAAAGTAAGTGTTAGGCGCTATATAAGCAAATATAATTATTATTATTATCAAAATATGGTAGACGCTAAAGCATTTTGAATTGACAGATTTAGTAATAGAAATACAAAATTTTCAACAATAAAAAATACTAATGAATAAACTAGAAGTTTTTTTTTAGGCTTACAGGCCTTATATTGCATGTATTTGTTGCCCCTGGGAAATAAACAATAAAACAAACAAGTGTTAGACACCGTAGCGATGTTTCTCGTCTACACGAATAGAAAATGGCGATGCATAAAGATGGGGGCATCACAATCAGTGAATACATTGATGCTGTTTCAAGATTGTGCAAGTTCAGCATAATGAAATCGATGCGTTTGTTTCAAGGTTATGTTTTGTCAGTATTTGTACAGCATAAGTCGTGCGGAATAGCTCAGAAGCACATCAAAATGTTCAAGACGGAGAGTTAGTATGATGTTAACGTTCAACGTTAATGTGACTGTCAGTGACGTCAGCAAGATACACAAATGAAATGTGAGGTATGTGATTGATGGAGTCAATGAATATATAATAAGAGCGAACATTAGTATTTCATTTTTGGAACAAAATATCGATGGAATGGTAACACAATAACAAATGACACAGCAATGTGATTAAATTGCAGATATATGGTATAAATTGGGTTAAGAATTAGAGATAGTGGTAGAATCTGCAACAAACTGACAAGTTTCTAAAAATTAAAAATGAAGAATTGTTGAAGAAATTAGATAAAGAAAGCAGGTTTTAGGCGGATATGAGAAAGGGGATAAGAAATGACAGATATAAAGAGATAGACGTAATGGTTAAACATATAATAACAAGAATGGCCTTACATATTTTGTAGACACAGCTACTTAAATACAAGAAGGATTATCTATAAAGATTGAGAAGAGTGTTGTCTGGTGGAAAAAAAGCTGTGATGATATCTGTTTCCAAGCATCTCCACATGTTAGTCCTGCGTCATCGCGGTACAAGAGTGAGGTAGATCTGACTATTGACTACCTCATCCTTAGACTCATGCTTATTCACTCTCATGTCAGAAACGCTCCCATTCTACCCCCCTCTCGCGATCCCTCCCTCTCACTCTCTTTCTACATAATTATCTCCTTCTCTCACGTCATCTTTGTCTTTCCTATTCCCTCTCTCTCATGTTCTCTCTCTCTTTCTCGGTATTTCTCCTTCTCTCCCTCTCGCATTCTCTCTCTCTCTCTCTCTCTCTCTCTCTCTCATGTTCTATGTCTCTTTCTCGGTATTTCTCCTTCTCTCCCTCTCGCATTCTCTCTCTCTCTCTCTCCCACTCCCTCTCTCTCTCTCCCTCTCTCTCTCTCTCTCTCTTTCTCTCTCCCCTCTCTCCCTCTCTCTTTCTCGCCCTTTCTCTCTCCCTCTCTCTCCTCTCTCTCTCTCTTTTCTATGTATTTGTCTATCTATCTATCCATATCTTGACCCCCCTCTCTCTTACCCTATCTCTCTCGCAATATTCATCTCTCAAATATTTCTTGATTGAGAAAATCATGGTTATTATATGACTCCAATTATGTTATCTGTTTATATCTACTGGTTCAATGTTTTGAAAAAATGCTTAACTTATTGGATAGTCCATGATAAAAGGACTTTATATATCGATAAAAGGACTTTATATATAAATATTTTATTCACTATATTTTTATTTTATCGTATTGGATACCAATTGAGCTTTAACAATATGTCCTTTATCAGCAGCAGACATCTAATCTCTTATCAGTATGTCTCTCTCTCTCTCTCTCTCTCTCTCTTTCTTCGGGGATTTCCGAAAAGAACTATACACCTACTCGAATCATGTGAAGCGCAATGCCTGTTCTGGTGAGCGGCGCAGTTGTAACAACATGGTTGCGAGAAAAGTACATATTTGGACTGGTAGTACAATACTGAAGGATAACATAATCCAGAATCAATGTCGAACGCAAGAAGAAGCTGATGCATTTTAAGATTAGCGTTATAATGGCCTAGGTGTAGCAGAGAGAGAGAGAGATGTGTGCATGCTCTATTGTACAATGTTCCATCCTAATTTAAATGTTTCTTTTCATTTGTAAGGTTACTCTTGAAATACCTCAGTCGCATCTTCATGGGTGTTATCATCAAAACAAATCTGGAGTGGAGATTTTATTTGCACTTAACACCATAAGACGATTCTAGTATGTGAATGACTTAAAAATTAATCCGTTTTGAGTAACACTAATTTGTTATAAATCGTTATACTTTAAATTTGCTATGACCTAGAATAGCAGATTTGAGAGATTCAACGTATCTTCAAAGCAATCTTTTTCAATTATTTTGTTTATCTTGAGCTCTTTCCTTTGGTATCTTTTGGTACGCATCGTTTGCTTTGATACCATCCAACGTCATAATTCTTTTCCTTCCCCCTCGGTCTTTTTCCTTCCATCCTTCCCTCAATGATATCTCTCAGGAGTCCATCATGCCATAGAATATGCCTAATCCATTTCTTCTGTCTATCCTTCCATGTTGTTACTAACTTCCGATCCTCCCTCACTCTCTGTAAAACTCATTTTTGTCAATCAAGCTTATCTTTGCCCTCTTCCACCACATCCACATTTCAAAACTCTCCAACCTTTTGATGTCTGCTGTTTTCAGAGTCCATGCTTCTGACCCATATATCAGCACTCTCCAAACCATAGTTTTCATGATTCTTTTTCTTTGATACAGGCTGAGATTTTGTTGGTGATGCTTACGCATATTAATTTCAAAATCACGCGGGAGCAGTCTTTTGTATACATTTTGAATTCTATATCTTGAATTGAATCGTCAATGCAGCAGATCGACACAAATCAAGCCAATAAAAATCTCATGTCAGTTTTCCATTTTTCCTCAACGATATATTTGCTGTAACTCTTATGAATATAAGATTATTTGTTATATTTCGGAGGCAGATGTCCCTATTTTTTCTTAAAAGGGATTTCCGATGGGGTTAAAGAATCTTACAAAGAAACGGGAAAGGTGCTTAAAAGAGATACAAAAATAAAAAGCGAATAAAAAAAATTGAGCCTGCAATTAACCATCTTAACGGTTATTGATTCCCAAAGTGTTCGATGTATACGATCTGATAATGATGTCATAGCCAACCTGACAGTAATGAATTATATAAACATACAATATAGTTTCCTTCACATCATTAAATGGAGATGTAATTTTATTATCTTTTACACTTTATGTTGCCAATTTGACATTAAGGTGCTTAGAGAAGATTGGTTAAACAAATTATAATGGCTATATTGTAATGTCGCTTGTGATCGTAATTTTTATTTGTAACTTTATTTGTAATTCAAAATGGCATCCTAGTGTATTATGTCAACAGCAGATCAATAACAATGATATAAAGGGGAAAGGTGAGATTTAAGAAAGTATTTTGGGAGCAGAGTAAAGAGATTGAAGAAATATTTCAAAAGCAAAGTTTAGAGAAGGGTTGTAAGGGGAAGCACGCACTGAAAACTACGTGCTGACAAATGTGACCTTTTGTAGGGGGTACGAGGAGGAAATTGCTTGCTGGCGGCGGCATATGTTCCCAAAAAGGTGGGAGGGAAGATTATGGCGATGAAATTGAATCAGAATAATCTAGAAAGAAGGATAAAAGCAAAGCTTGTATTAAGAGAGAAAATATAATCAGGTTTGCCCTCGATGTGCCGCTTGGATCATATTTTAGCCTAGTTTGAGGGTGTTGTGTTTCTTTCACGGGCTTGAAACCAATTGTAGAAATAAGGCATGATCAATTTGCAATCTAATATCTTGTTCCGCATCCTTACATTTCTCTCTTTATTGTTTTTTCCTCCTTTGCAGGATGAAACGCAGCAACAATTGACCATCATGGCTTACATGAGGATGGTGAGTCTATTTTCACTTGAAATCTTGAAATGTCACTGGTATCTTAATTTCTACCCAATTGTTGCCCGTATTCCAACATGTTTCTGCCAAAGTTTAAAAATAGTTTTAAGCAGTTGAAACGTTGAAATGGCGATGAATATTGATGAAAGATCTCCTTTCTTTGCCAATTTATGCACTTCTTGAGATGGAGGTAAAAACCGCATGAATTTTTGTAAACTGACATTGACTGAAAGGGTTCAGCAGATGGATTGTTGTTGCGAAAGTTGTGGTAGTTTTTATCTTGAGGCGTCGATGTCACTCAATATTATAGCCGAACGAAGCTCAACTCGAGAGCTCTTCACGTCTTTTGCTTAATGTTCATAAAAAGTCAGAGTAATTAAAAGTAAACCACTGTATTGAACTGTGTACGGACCTGTTTAAATTCCAGGCCATAGAGTGAAGCAGGCGTTTGCCTCCGCCCTCCTAATTAAGACCCCGGAAAAAACATCTCAGCGGGGCTATACGGAACGCGGGTTATTTAGATTGATTTCTGCCCCCCCCCCCTCCCCGTTCAGCAGTTTCTGGATATGCCACTGGACAGATCGGAAGATGAGCTTAGTCTGTTTTGTTTAAATCATGCCCTTATTGTACAATAACTTCAATTTGCTTCAATCGGATAAAGCATAACTTAATAGAAAAATAATAAATCTTTATTACATTTCGGTAACGACCGTTGACAGCTGAAACTGTGATATAGATTTCAAAAGGGAAATCAGCTCAATATTTCTTTCTAGAGTAAAACCCTCGATAGATTGCTTTAGTACACCTGATAGCATAGCAGAGTAAATTTTGAAAGATATTTATAACAGATTTGACTACCTTTACTTGCAGTTTGATAGGCATAATCAGTATATCATAATATTATTCTAGTAATTCGCAACCAATACGAATATATTTTGTGTGTGTTTCCTTTTCATACCTTTTTCTATATATTATGTCCATTGGCATTGCCTGTATAAATTATGAGCTTTAACCCAACTCAACCTAAAAATCTAGGCACTCTGTATACAAATATATTACCCGAAAACAAATCTACTTCTCTGATTGTTTTTATTTGTCTGTATCAATAGGGCCTTAGGCCCAATAGATACGAGAATATTTTGAAATTTGGACCGTCATAAAAAACGTCATAAAATAAGACCGCCATAACATAAGGTGCAAGACGTATATGTTTTGATCGCCAAGTTGGATTTCATGAAAGGTATTTTGAAGATAAATGAAACACTAATAGAAATGGCCCTCGGAGAAGGGAGAGCGCGAGGGAAAAGGGGAGAGAAATTAAGAGAGAGAGAGAGAGAGAGAGAGAGAGAGGGGAATCTTTGGTTTGTATGCCAACATGGCCGGGATGAATCCTCCACTCTATCTCTAGCTTACATCAGAATGCACTTTTTTTTAGATGGGTCCGGGGCGAAGGCAGGCACGATAAAGCTGATTAATGAAGCTTTCACTGTCCTGTCTGTTTTGTGACGAGGAACATATATTGAGGTGCGCTTTTTTCGCAAGGAAGGCATGAGGTAAAAAAAAAGTATATCAATAAGCCAGAAAAGTGCGCCAGGGTGAGGATATTTAATCAAATGAGAATGGCATTCACAAAATCTTGCTTTGCCGATTGCATAAACGTCCCCTTAAAATGATGTTCCTCACCCTCCTTTTCACTCTTTATCTTTCCCCCTTTCTCCTTCTCCCTTTTCCCTCTTTCTATTGATAAACACATTTTCTTTCTTATTTCCTTTGCGTGTCTATGTCTGTATCATCCACCCTCTAATTCTCTTACTCCCCCCTCTCTCACCTCTCTCTCTCTATCCCTCATCTCTCACTCTTTCTCTCTTTCCATAAGCAAGTACATACATGCAATTCCCTTCCTTCCCCAATCTCTTTCTCTCTCCCAATCATATCTCTTTTACAACCATTGAATTATCAGTGTATTTTTAGATTATGCTAGTGTGGCGGTAATTTTGCGGATATTGGAGTCCATTAAAGGCAAAAGGGACGATTACGCGCGTTTGTGTTTTTGTCCAGCAACAGGCAATTGATAGGATGACGTCATCATCGTTTCCCTGATTGCCCTAGACTCCGATTCCAATCTAATGGAGATGACTATACTGAGTGGGAATCGGTACGGGGAGGGAGGGTGAGGGGGTGTCGGAAAAAATAGACACAAAAATGTAGACTGGGCATCGTTGTCGGTGTTGTTGTTATTGTTGTAGTTTTTTGTTTCTGTTATTTGTTTGTTTTTTTGTTTGGGGTGTTAATGTTTCAAATGCCAAGTAAGATTTTACAAAGCTTTGTATGGGAATGCATAGACTACCTTTTTCAGGTTTAAATTTACGCGAATTCTTAAAGGAGACTCATTCACTTAACAAATTTCAGTTTAATCTCTGTGCTCTATTATACATAGAAATACATGATGATCCTGGTGTTCGTTTCGAAGGAAGCTGGCTTATAGGGTGTAAAAGTAGTCATAATATCTCGTCATATTTACCCTCGATTGGCATTCCAGAAATCTATTGTAAATTTTTACTAAATTCTAGTCCTGCTCTGACATTTTTTAACGCGTGATCTTGCGTTGAACGACAACTAGTAAGGTAGCAGGACGCAACGCCGAGCCTATGTTGTTATCTTCGGCAGTCAATGTCAGTCACGTGATGAAGCGTTCGCTTATACCCAGCATGTGCAGGGATCGTATTGAATGGTGTATTGAGGTTGAGTCAGGTGGCAGTGAAGCGTCACACATCAACTCTGCACATGCACGAGGCGTCATCATTTGCGTTATTAGATGAGCTAATCAAGCCTGTGAAAGCAAATAGGACATGAATTCAATGTAATAATTACACCGTTCACTTAGCATTCACTTTTTGAATGATGTCCCTCTTACATGATGCGCCAAAGACCGAACAAGTCACTGTCACAGTCCCGCGTCAACAATATGACTTCTAGAATACATCGGGCATAGGTTAACCTTTTATATATTTAAAAGCGTGTCAGCTTGCGTTGAATGCCAATCACCGGCGACCACCGACGCGATGCCGAACCGACGTTGTTTTCTCTGGCAGTAAATGTCGGTCCCGTGATGAAGCATTCGCTTATTCCCTAAAGGAATCGAGTTGTTCAACCTTATGGTTTGGTGAATATTCAGGTCGAGTTGGATGGCAATGAAGTGACACCTCAACTCTGTTAAGATTCCCATCGCACCGACTTATAGCTTGCTCAGTCCCCACGTCAGAAGAGCCTATCGAACCGAGGGAAATTATTGTTGTTGTTTTTCATCGGCTTTGATCAGAGAGGAATCTGAGTCCAGTGTCATTAAAGCCAATGTATGCAAAGTATGGCATTTTGGCCTTTTTAGATGGAAAAGGAACAATTCAGTAGGACCGCTGATTAGAACAATAAATATTAAACACTCCCATTTGAAGCATATCCTAGCTAGTTAGCGTTTTTGTAAGAGGGATGACACTTTAGCTATACAGTGTGAGTCAAAAAAAAAATTGCTAATTATTTTAAAAATCATCTATGAACAGTAAATTATTATACATCTTATGAAAGCGTGTTTTATCCCAAACCATTTGGTATCATTTTTGTGTGGTATGTGTTCACGCTTGGATGAACAGCAGGCATTGTTTGCGAGACTGCAAAAATCGAATTGCGCCAAAGTTGCTTATCTGATGTTTAAATAAAACAATTGGGATTTGGGTATTAAATCGGTTTTTGCAGATCCAAATAACATCCCTAACAAAATTAATCATGCCACACATATCAAATATCGAATATCAAATATCAACGAACATTTGTGCGCGTGTGTGTGTGCGTGTGTGACTTTGCTTCTGCAAAAAGCATATGCAATGCATTTCATTTGATACATTAAATTCATTCTCTCACTCCGCTAATCCCAACATAATACATGTTGTAGGCATCACTTTGGCGCAAGTCGATTTTTGCACTCTCGCAAACAATGCCTCCTGTTCATCCAAGCGTGAACACATACCACACAAAAATGATACCGAATGATTTGGGATAAAATACTCTTTCATAAGATGTATAATAATTTACTGTTCATAGATGATATTTAAAATAATTAGCAATTTTTTAGGTATAAACTTTTTTTTGACTCACACGGTAGACCTACTCATCTAATTTTTGATGCTTTTTCACAATGTATAATTCAAAGAGCATACATAAATTATATGCTACTACTTGTAATAATTGTGCAATACACCAGTGATTAAAACGCAATTAAATCGTCTTTATCTTTAACTTTTTCACTAATTCAGCTCCCACCTTTCTTCGCACACAAGCTTAATTCTTTTTAAAAAAACAGTGAAAAATATGTACACTGTAGAACTTGGAACTGCATTATCATACGACACTCGATACGATGTAAGTCATCAGATATTCCTTCTACTGCAACATAATATTATCCAAATACAAGATTGACATTTATTGTCTATTTGCGATGTGTGTTGTCTGTTTATACAAAGTTCTCCTGGAACAGCATTATTGTGACATTTCAAGCTGTTTGATTAAGAGGCGAGAATAAAGCCTTGACTTTTCCATACACATGTGTGAATTAAGACGTGAGTGGCATACTATCCATAGTAAAACGTCTTTCTTTGATTCCATTCGATTTATTGGTTTCTGTAATTAAGTTGGACTTCCACGCATGACATGCTTTTCGCTTGTAATATCCGAGTTTCGCTGGCGTATTTCGGAAACCGGTGGCATGTATACCCTTCAGTGGTTCAGTGCAGGCGAAAAATAGGAGCTCGGCAACCCCCTTTTTTCACTTTGCACCCCTTTACACATTTTCTCTTTATCTTATATTTCAAGTATCGGCTTTCGTCGTCTTTAAATGATCTGTTTCTTTCAGCGATATGCAGAGCCAGTGGAAGAGGGTGCTCAGGGGCCTCAAATTTGAAATATTACGCCGATTGGCGCCCATACATGGCCCTGCGTCGTTTAACACTTTCGCTCACTTTACGCAACCCAAATGTTAAGGTCGTTTAATAAATAGTGCGTGATTTCTCTATTTCATCGCCGCTTTCATCTTTCACATTTTTCTACTTTTTGTTCGTGGTCACGAGGCATTTACTTTCGCTTTTCAATTAAGAACATTACCGGAGATTAAAGAGATTGAGGAGTCATTTTTTCTAAAATAAAGCCGAGTCTGTCAAAACGTAGATTGCATAGTCATACTGAACAAGGAGATGTCGTCCATCTCTTCACCATTACATGCCAATCACGCCAACTAGACCAACACCGGACAGATAAGAGACCAGATCAACAATTACATTATCCGAAATGTCCAAGAATCGGTCGGTTTGGAGTGGGTTTGGAATAGATTTTGCGATATGACTGAGGTACGATCCGACAGCCTCCTTCTAAAGCGTGATTTAAACCTTTATTAACCTCGATTGCTCTTCCGCAGGAAAGATGAAATTGGATTTAAAGAAATTTGTGTGTCGAACAAATAAACGCATTCATCTGTCTTGTTCCGACATGAGCTTTTCAAAAGTATTTTATCGCATTGTTCTCCTTTTTGTAACCGATGCAAGATCTCTAGCGATATGGATTTCGATACACGTCCCTCGACAGAAGAAAAAATGACCCTATAAACACAACCAAACAAACTGAACTCTTGCCTCTTTGATCGTTCCACTAAGAAATGCTCTTTTATATCAATAGGTCCTGTGCATCCAGGCAACTAAAACAACCTCACCTCCTAAGCCTCTATCTACATTTCGTTATTCAGGAAATTTAACGGTTGAACGGAACTACTCGTCACCCATCTGTATCAGGTTTACCTTAAACATATTCAAAGTGATTCACTGGTTCTCCGATCGATTCTTTTAAGACCACTTAGATTTTACTTTTGAGTGGCTGATGTTGGTCAGTCGATTGATTTCCACAGGTCGTCCAATGCGGTACAATAGGCACTTTTAGATTTTACACGACGAGAACGTGGACTGCCACGGTGACATCCTTTTAAGTGTGTGTATTGGGTTTTTACAGACGTGTCTCAATCAGATATGATTATTTACGTCTGGGGACCGACCTTTAACGTCACCATCCGAAAGACGTGACTCAGTTTCGAACCTGCGTCCTCGGCTGAATCAGTTTGTAACTTCCACTGTAAGCTGGATTACAGGCGCACGCCACAACGCCTAGTCAAGGTAATGTGACGTCCTTTTAAGGCACTGCCGGGCACGGGCCAGTGCCTTGAAAGAAAGGCACACGTGGCAGTCCACGTTCACGTCGTGTAAATCTAAAAGTCCCTAATGCAGTAGAACCATGAACTTGGTGTACGTAATAAAGGGGGCAGTAATAAGCATGTTCTTTCTATGGTATTGATCCAGCTCTGTCGTGTAGACTCGAACCTTACCCATGGCAACCACACCGGTTTATTTTAAGGGAATGTATGTTTGTACCCAGCAAAGAGTTGTATCAATTCCATGTTTATTTGTTGTTTACATGTAGGTGGCATTTGATAACGCCCTTTTTCAGCAAATGTAACGTTTCAGGATTCATTATTTATCAAACAAGAAGAAGAAGAAGAAGGAGAAGAAAAAGAAGAAGAAGAAGGAGAAGAAGAAGAAGAAGAAGAAGAAGAAGAAGAAGAAGAAGAAGAAGAAGAAGAAGAAGAAGAAGAAGAAGAAGAAGAAGAAGAAATAGAGGAAGAAGAAGTAGAAGAAGAAGATGAAGAAGATGAAGAAGAAGTCGTTGATGGCTCTTTTCTGATGATAATAGGAAGTCATTATCACAGTGTGTGTAAAGATCAATTGAGCCAGGATAAGGTTAAACAATAGGGGAAAAAGACAGAAATACTACTCGTGATACTTACTATTCGTATGTGTACATATCTTTTCATAAATGTGAATTTTAGGGCGTCAAAAAGGCCATTTTTGTTCTCTTAATTTAAAATAAACAGATGAAAACGAAGAACAACAGGAGATAAAATGTTCCCATTAAACAGAGTGATCGATAGTTCTTTTTCTTTAAAAATTTTACAATTTGGCGAGCATGTTACGATAGTTTTATGCAAATTCAAGTACATGTTTTCTTTGATTTTAACCTCCTACCCCCAAGGAAACAAATATAGTGAGCTAAAATGTAATCGGTATTTCAGCACTTTTCATAAACTTTAAAAGCTTTTGGGATCTATACTGCCCTTATTGCGTATTGCGGACAGATACTCTCTTGGGCCATTGACATAAAGGCAAGCCTTGTATGTGAAAAGGTCTTTAAAATATCCTTTTATTTCGATTTCTAAATGCATCTACTTGGTCTATTTACCCTTTACTAACACTGCAATATATGACATCCAATACTCCGTTAAAAGACAGGAAGCGAAAGAGGGGTAATAGACATTGTACGCCACACGAATTCGTAATGTGGAGCATGGGGTGTGTAAGTAATTGATAAACTCTGGGTCTTACCTGTACGGGGTGAAAACGTGAAAGGTGGGGTTTAAAGTAGAATCGGCCGCTTGAGGATGGAATAAAATGAAGATATAAACATAAAGCATGATGCTTCTTAGACATACATGATGGGCAAGACCATTAATGCGTCATGCCACGATACCTTATAAAAAGATTATATATAAATGAAATAATACCAGGTATGGGAAAAGGTTTTCTAAAATCTGTACAACTGTTAAGATGTAATCAATTAGATTCGATAGACTCAACACAGGCGTCTTGCTTTCTTGCGGGATTTCATGCTTTCTTCCTGTACTTTTAAATTATACTCATGATATATTTTTGATAAATGATGTCATTGCTTTTAGTTTAAAAATGTAAGAAAAATGTCTGGAAAGACAATTGCTACTTTGAATTCTCTTATATCTGACCACAATCTGAACCATAAATGGCACTTCACATACTTTGGTCTCACTCGATATTCCCATTCGCATAAATATTTAAAGAGAATTGTTATATCCCTAATGTTCTCATTTCAAAATCCAAGTTTACATAACACCATGCCCCTAGCAAACGAGTGAACAAATCTATCAAATGGTATCTGCTAGTCCAGTCTCGCACAAATATTTGAAGAGAATTATTATATCCCTAATGTTCTCATTTCAAAATCCAAGTTTATATAACACCATGCCCCGAGCAAACGAGTGAACAAATCTATCAAATAGTATCTGCTATTCCGGTCTCGCATAAATATTTAAAGAGAATTATTATATCCCTAATGTTCTCATTTCGAAATCCAAGTTTACATAACACCATGCCCCAAGCAAACGAGTGATCAAATCTATCAAATAGTATTCGCTATTCTGGTCTTTAATCATTTCTATGTTTGGGTTAAATCCAATCACATCATAGGCGGATTTTCTCTTTAAATTTTCTCCTGCAAACAGATCAATCGGACGACTGCATTCATCATGGTGTGGGTTTAGAAGTCGGTCGAAAATGCATGTCCCTTTTACTGTTCGAATTGTTTGCCAGCACTGTATATAAACACATTACTTTGTCGACAGCAGTCGGGTCATTTTTTAAAACTTTTCTTACACACGTATTTATGTATGTTTTTTAATGAACATTCGAAGATTACATAATTAATGTAAATAGAACATAGTAAATTACGTTTGTTGGGTGTTCGATAATTAGTTTGTAATACAATTTCAATTTCTTTACCGTACAGCGCGGGCAAGAAATTTTGCACAAATAACACAAAGTTCTGATGCAGCTGTTGTTTGTTTGTTTTGAACAGGTCTGGTTGTGTGGGATTTTGCAGAGCACCTTTGATATTTATTTATTCAAAGAATCTGTAAAGAGCTAGACCTCACACTCATTTGAAACATATTTTAACTTGAGACAACTGTAATCAAATTAACTACATGAAAATAAAAGTCTATTCAGTGCTAATGACTGGTTAAAAAAAAAATATCAAGTAATTCATATATTGCTAAATCTATCTAAAATAGTTGATAAGATGCATTTAAATATCTCAATAGCAATCGCATAATTCGAACTTAAAGGGGAGGAGAATAATAATTGGAGCGAAATGTTAATGCTTGGAAAATATTTGTCCCATTGGGCATGGACAAATCATGGTCAAAATTGAACAAAATTATCGATATGTAAGATTCATGTTTTTTCTAAAATGTCTGGAACGCGATGTGACAGAAGGAATGAAGAATACTCTTTTTTAAATTATCGACTTTTTTTTGGAATTACAGGCGACACATCATATCTAAATCGTGAAGACTATGTATCACATATGAACTCATTCACCTAGGATATATACATCTCTTCTTTCTTCTCGCTGATCCTCGGGTGTCTTACTCTGGCAGCTGCCGTTGATTCCTGAAAAGCGCTTGACATGTTTCCAATACTCAGCTCAACGTGTCTTTCAGACCGAAATTCTGTTCATTTGGTTTGCACGTCGCATCTTTCGTCCCTCGGCCAATCCTCCCTTATAATTCCTCTCGCCTCATCCCTCCTCTCCTCCCTTTATCGGAATCGCATTTAGCCCGAACGGTATTTTCATTACGTCACGTCACGGGAGCTTCCTTGGTCACGCATAAGTAGTAGAAGTTTTACACGATCGTGGCTCTCATGACTTTATACCGACTAGCTTCACTGACGGCTGCTTATTCCCTACTTCCCCGTCCTCTTACTATCTACCGTTCTTTTGGTACATTATCGTTTTCAATTTCCTCTCCATTAAAAAAAAAAAGGTCTACGTTATACATAACTAGCCTTCATTGTCTGTTTATTTGTTTTTGTTTTGTTTGTTTGTTTGTTAGTTTTGGGTGAGGGGGGGGGGTACCAATCCCCAATATCAGTTATTAATTGGTCTTCAATATTTTCTTACCCCTTTTCAAACAAAACAATCACCCTGATGATAACAGGAACTTCCTTTTCCATCTGTGCATCTAATTATCTAAAGTTGTGATATTAATAGCAGGGCTTTCGATTCTTTTTTGTATGTTATCATTTGTACATTCAACTCTTTTTCTTCGTTTGCTCACTACCTCTTTCTGTTTAATATGCCTTTCCAATTATTTTGTATCCTTTCCTTTTCCTTCTATCATTATTCTCTCTCTCTTCATCATCTCTCATCATTTCTCTTTTTGAAGTTGATGGCATATAGGATCTATCACTGCTACGTACTTTATCTTACCCTAAGTGGCATCACATTTAAGTGGCAAGGGCTCTAACCATAGTCCTAACTTTTATTTGTTCAGAATCACACTTTTTCCATATATGGTTTCTACCCTCACCCTCATCAAACAAAAATGAAAGTTAAAGCTGACAAGTCATATCAGACGCAGCGATATGGATGAAAATCGTTTTAATCTCAAGCATTTTTGTGGCGTGTAACGATTACCCGCCATCCGCCATCCGCCGTGTAATAGATTTCAATGTGTCTTGGAAAACCATATCTTGTCTGATCTAGATCAAGATGACACATCCGATCTTAGTCTGTAGACAGTGGCGTAGAGGGTTTCATACCATAGAGGAGGAACTGGTGCCATGGGGGTAATGGTGTAGCTACGTTTGGGGCCATAGGCCACGTGCCCATAGCAAAGGGCGAAAAAGGAAAACGACCCCATTCACTTACACTCCTCCCAATTGTAATCCCAGTTAGTTTGCATATCAACCGTAGGTAAGACCAACACCCCATGATGTCTGTGCCCCCACAATGTATGGACCCACGCTACGCCACTGTTTGAGGGGCATAGGATGAAATGCTAGTGAGCAATGCCACCGATCTGAAGAGGGGGGGGGGGTATGGGAGGGGTCGTATCAGCTTCTTTCTTGTTTCTTTACTTCTCCCTTTATTTGTTGTTCTCTCTCTCTCTCTCTCTCTCTCTAATGCTAGAGAGCGATGTCCCCGATAAGAGGGAGGGGGTGTGCTATGAGAGGGGTCGTATCAGCTTCTTTCTTGTTTCTTTACTTCTCCCTTTATTCTCTCTCTCTCTTTCTCTACCTCTAATGTTAGTGAGCGATGTCCCCGATAAGAGGGGGGGGGGGTGCTATGGGAGGGGTAGTATCAGCTCGTTTCTTGTTCATTTTGTTCTCCTTTTTGTTCTTTCTTTCTTTCTCTCTCTCTCTCTCTCTGTCTCTCCATTTATCTTTTTTCGTCATTCGATGGGGGCACATGCCCCATTAGTGCCCCCGTAGCTTTGCCATTGTTTGCACCCAGTTATATCACGTCTCTAAGACACAACATGGCACGAACCATCACAAGTCTTGTCAACATGACTATGTCATTGTTGCCATTCATGTCTTGGATATTGAGTTTTCTTGTTCTCCACAATACCTCCCAAGGTTTTCTTTTCCGCCCCAATACCCTCAGCCGGTGTCATGTACTTTGATTGTAAACATAGTGCATTCTATGGAGGATGGAATATGATTAAGATGGTATGAAGGCCGGATGAGGGAGATATGATATTGATCTTGAATATGCTAATCAAGTTAGGGTACGCTTAAGATAATGTCATAGTCTAAACACAAAGGGTGAGGGAAACGATGCCACTGTATGGAGTCCATGTAATTGAAGGAGAAAACTGTGAATGAGATAAATATTAATATTCACGATAAGTAATCCTTTATAAGTAAATACAAAAAGAGATAACGAGTAAAGTTGTTGTTCAATGTTTGTATTAATATTCTTTATTGCAGCCATGGATTGGAAATTTAGCAAGAACAAAAAGGAAAAGAAAGTTATGGGAAGAAGAAGAAAGAAGTAAACTAATGAATGCAATTGTTAGGAGGTATACCAAAATGTACAAGACATATTCTTTTCTATTCATCTTGTATAAGCAATGATATTCAGCATTAACAATTGTCCTCAAGAGATGGTGAAAATAGGCAGTACGCACTGAAATAATATTTACATCTTTATTGCTATCAGCGTAGAATTCCCGTCACATAGGACCTGTCCAACATCTGTTTCCAACGTCAAACAAGATTTCTGTTCCCACTAACACGCTTTCTAAATATGAGTGATCATGCAAGCAATTTATAAACAGCCTTAAAATGAAATATATATATAAGGCAGGAAGAAGACGACAGGCTGGAGGCTTTGATGATAACATTGATGATCGCTACAGACAATACATTTTATGAAACTGACTTTTTCAGACATATTCAACATTATGTTTCCAACGGCAAACAATACTTTCGTTCACATCACATCCCAATCTGAATAAAATTGTGATCAGACAAGTAATTCTTATTCCGTGTAAAAACACATTTTAAAAGGATGGAAGTAGACAACAAAATCAAACAGTAACAAAAAAAAAGAAAAGAGAGAAGCATTAATAATTTAAAAATATTATAAAAATACTGGTGAAGACTAAGGTAACAGAAATTCATGATACTGAAGTTGCAAGATTCCGACAACGGCTCAGGAAGCTCCAATCTCAACGTCGACATTTTGTACAGGAGTGGTTGGTGTCAGTCAATTTTCGAGTTTACTCCATACTTTTCATTTCGTTTAAGCAAATTCCATATAAAACATACAATTATTCCTTCCTTTAACATGTTGTCATGAAAACGAGACATTCCCTATAAAAGAACGTCATAAGTCTGCATTTCTTATTTTACTTCGATTCATGTTTCTTCACCCGTGAACATGTATCAGTTTCATAGTTTCGACGTAATTCGGTATTTGCTTGCTTTGCGGAGACATTAGAAATGTCATAAGCCAGTCGTAACAGACATGATTTCCAGTCTATGTGCTTCCAAATCCCAAGTGTTTTTCCAACAAATACATTTTGAACAGATGAACTTTTCTTACACAATATCACGATTATAGGCATATTACTTCTGTCTGTACATCATTTTATTCCTATTCATCAGTAACATAACATAGACAAGCACATTTTGACTTCGGTAGCAGAAAATATAAAGAAGAAAAGGAAGATGAGAGAAAAATCATTAACAAATATTAGTCTAGGGCCTATCATGCTAAATGTCAATGAATTTGCTCTATGTATCTTTTTACTGTACTTCACTGTATTTATTGTATTGTCATAAAGCGTATCGAACACAAGCATATATGCTTTTAGGAAGTACGCCGTCTTTCCTTTATTAAAACTGTTGCTATGTTAAATTGCGTATGTCAGTATGTATGAATAAATGTATTACTTTTGTAGAAGTGTCGTGGTTTAGCGGATACGTGACCGGACTGTGGATCACATGATTCGCGGTTCGAGTCCCGCCGCCACACTAATTTTCTTTGGCAAGACATGAATCTTAATTTGCCACTCTCCACCCAGGTTAAGTAAATAGGTACCGGGTAGGAAGACATTTCTTGAATGCTTTAGCGCCTTATTATGGAAGCTCAACTACAGCCGGGGTAATAATATGATACCTTGTATTAAGCGCAGTAGAGTATATTCATAAAGTAGCTGCGCTATATAAATGGAACTATTAAGTATTATTATGTAGAAAAAGAAATGGAAGAAATGAATATTACTTTGATTTGAATTGAATTGAATAATTTTAATCATACAACAACTTCAACTCTTTCGCCTAGTGATACAGAACGTAATCAGCTTTTCTACATGCAAATACTAAGGGCCATTAGCGGGGGAAAAAAATCAATGTTACATAAAATCGCGATTTGAGATTCCTCGTCACATATAGCCTGTCGACATGGCTTGTGGTTATAGCGCCATGATAAGCCAAAGTCGCACGCAAGTGCATCTATGCAAACACGAAAGTAAAGTCTTGCCTCGGGGTGCGTTAACGCTACCGTGACTAATAAATGCGATTGGTTAGATGGATTCTTCACATCGAGAAATTGATTCGTTGGATATTCGCTTGCGTTTGTTGCAATCGAATTTTAGGGTAATGACCTGGCATTTTGAATGCAAAAATGAAATCATTGATGATCATCGTTGACGTACATTCATCGCAGCAGTGTGAAACAAGCCTTAATCCAACTGACATCTCGGAGCCGAGGTGCACGGGAAGGGTAAGATGCAAGTTAAGAGGGGTAGGGGTTGTGGTGGTGGTGGTGGGATGTTGGGGTATTAACATCGAGAGCCACCGGTATTTGTTCTGCGGCGTACACCTTCACCTCCTCCCACATAATTTATTGATGTCACATGCTGACAAATTAGGAGAAGGTGAGTGGTGCAGGCCGCCGAAAGTCACGGACTGTAGGCTGAGGAAATTGTGTCAAATAATCGGAAAGGAATAGACAAATATTGGTATAGAATCGAGTTAATATTGGCCGCTTGGACCAGCTGGGGGAAACATCTGGGATACATCCTCTGGTATGGCAGTCAGAGATCGAACAAAAAAGGATTGCTCGGCCGTAGATTATGATGATCACAATATTGTCCTACATTTCTTACAATGATTTGTAATTTTCACTGGAATTTTGAAGAATTTTCTGCTATTTCGTGGTATTTGATTAAAAGATGGCATTTGTTTTTGTCATATAATAATAATAATAATAATAAAATTAATATTCGGTTCCTGTATAGCGCATATCACATTTTATATAACGTCTCTATGCGCTTCCAAAGAGCTTTGGAAATATTAATTAACCTAGCTTTATTATTAGCTCTGCCAGCGGTTATCAGAACACATTGCATTTCAAGGAATAATCCTACCAGGTGCCCATTTATCTGACCTGGGTCGAGTGTGGCAAATGTAGATTAGCATAATGTCTTGCCAAAGGACATTAGTGCCGTGGCGGGACTCGAACCGCGGAACTCATGATTCACAGTCCGGTGACTTATCCACTCGACCACGACACTTCTACATAAATTATACATAATTTTATGCTTCACATTTTGTGTTTAATTGAATGGATTTCATTTATTCATACACTTTGACATTCATTCAATTAGCAACGGTTGGCAGGCAAATGTAATGCTAGTCTAGAATTTAAGAGTAAATAGATATTTTTTGTATAGATAGTTAAATATATTGTAAAAAAATTAGATAACTTTTATCAGTCCACTTTGTGCAATACAATTCCTTCATCTTAGGGTTTTTTAACCAAATTGAATGATCAATTTGTTTGATCTCATAAAATAGACAAAATAGACAAAATGATTACTGCGTGTGATTTTGCTCTGAATTTCTTACGTTATTTTGACTCTTGTATATAATGCTTGGCATTTTAAAGGTTGAGAACATTATTCACACATTGGAAGACCTTGCCACGGTGACTGCTCAAGTTAAAATACAATTGGATTACACTCTCGTACTGCACTCGTTCTGTTTTATGTGCAGCATTGGACTCAGTGCTCGAGCATTATTTTGTGTTCTTTCATTTCGCCATTCCATTTGAGTTACAGCAACGTGAATTATGTGATGTGACGTTTACACTTGTATGCCTACGTTTAATAACTGTTCTGGCTTTAAAATCTGTCTTGATGTGCTTTTAGTATGTTAGTATGATACTATCATATATCTCTCCCTCTGTCCGTCACTCTCTCTCTCTCGCCCCCTCCCTTTCTCTCTTCCCCTCTCTCCCTCTCTCCGTCACTCTCTCTCTCTTACCACCCCCGTGTCTCTCTCTCTCTCTCTCTCTATCCCTCTCTTCTCTCAGTCTTGACCTTTCTCACTGTCTCTTCCTTACCCCCTCTATCCTTCCCTCTCTCTTCATTGTCTTGCCTCCTATCAATGCCCAATTCCTTCACTCTGATTCATTATCCCACTTTTCATTACTTTCAATCCATCCATATGCAATGCATATTCGAATAGGATGTTTAAAAAAATTCCTTGCAGTAACAAAGCGCCCTAGAATAATAATGCATCAGGCCAAAAACTAATAGCCAATCTTACACGACACTGAGAAAATATATACACGCTATATATAGTTAAACTGTAGATATTTATATCTCTTTTAACCTACATATTAATGTTTCATGCTTGTATCCCATTGACCCTTTTTCACCCGTCAGATAGGAATTTTAACCCATCATGATTTTTATCAAAGCCATCTTTAGAGCATTCAGTTACACACCTCCGAGTATAACAACCGATCTACATATCTACATAGCCTTTGATTAAAGTCACGATAAAGAAATTTGAGTGATGAGCCAGTAGCCAATATGAATCTGTTTCATGCCGACATCGAAAAAGGAGAAAAAGAAATCTTGGGCGGGATTAAAGCACAACATTGGTGGTGACTACGACCCATATTACGACAGCTGAAGAGTAATTGAATTTCACGCGACCATGTCTCCGTCCCACAGTCTCGTTAAAGTAATTGAAAAAGACGATGTGCCGGATTAAGAGGTACATTAACCCCAGCGATGTAGTTTCAACAAGCCAGTTATAATTAAAGTCCACCATAACGGATGCAGAGGTGCGAGGACTCTACTCTGGACTGACTTCAGATTCCGGATACGACCCGCATCTCCGCCTCTTTCAACGTCGCTCTTGGTATTCCAAATCCCCTGTCCTACACCATCATCCGCATAATTATATTCATTCATTTCTGAATGTATTCTCGCTATATTGTGCCTATCATAACGGGTCATGAATGTATCCAAAATATTTCATTCAATCATGATCGTCGTCATTTGTAGGACCATAAAGTAGGACTAGCTTTACTCTAGCAAATGCTGCTCTACTAATTCTTACCACCACTTCGGTCAATACTTTTGGTCGTCTTTTTTAACTTTAGCATTTCGTTCAGTTTAAAAATGGACCTACTACGTATAAAGTAGGATTTCTTTTATCCATGTATTTTAGGTCCCCTCAGTCGCTTGCCAACATGTAGCCTCAATTAATTCAATGAAATTAATGATCTGTCGTGGAAGGCAAGGACATCAAAAAACAAGGATTAACATATCTCAAGAGGATGCTTGCTCCCCTTCTTTAGTGGGAAATGTTTAGAGCAAGAAAGTGGGATTGTCATACAGAAAGAAGATGTTTTTAGAATAAATGATTTACATTATATTGATGCTCAACTTCCTTAAATGCTTTTGCTTTAATAAATCATTGATGACACTCCTCCCTGCATTGCCGAATAACAACGATTCAGATGGATGCGTGTGATTGCGTCATTCTGGGCTAAACAAAACACCCTGCTCCCTTTACCATCCCCCTCCTAAACACTTGACCCGGAGCCCCCGGGCTTGACTGAGGCTCGAATACCCCCCTCAAGTTAAGGACCCGGTGCATGTCAATCCGATTATGATGTTAGAATCATCTACGAACATGAGCTAGAAGTGAAAGCTTACCTTGGATTCCTCCCAAACCTGATGGGTTTCTTGACCTAGTTATCAAGGGGTTTAACGATACTTATTGACGATGTGACTTACACTGTCGTCTGGGTTGTAAAGGAAACAATGGTGTTGATTCATTTCGTTCAAACTACATGACTGTACATCTCATTTCTCCGACGTATTTTGCTTTTAATAGGAGGGCGATAATTGTCATTCGTCTAGCGACATTATTTCCTTTTGCATTTTTCTACCCTGGGGGTGCGTTCCAAGAGCAGTTCCTATAAGAGGGAAGAGTGAGAAAAAAATGCTGAAAGCGATGACATTTTATCATGTCTTTTTCTCACTAAACGTCTTCATCTACCGTAGATATGAAACTGTTTATTGTGTGCGATGGATCATGTTTATTCTCTTTTCACTTCCATGCCCCTGATCACGACATCAGAGTTGATAGCTTAGAGTTTAGAAGCTTAGAAGGTGCCCCCAATTTCAAGTGATGACATGTTGATGTCAAATGTAAAGTTTGTTTATGTATGGAATGCAGTACGGTCACAAATGTGGATGTTGCCCTTGTGTTGCATGTGCAATGTACCTTATATGGGAAAGAAAGAAAAGGAATAAGGTATGCTTCTCTCCCACCCATCCCCCCCCCCTCCCCCTCTATCTCTTCTTTCTCGCTCGCTCGCTCTCTCTCTCTCTTTCCTTCTTTGCCCTTCATGATCTTTCCTTCTACATCCCTGGGTATTTCTCTCTCTCTCTCTCTCTCTCTCTCTCTCTCTTTCTGATCCTACTAATAGTTCTTTCTCTTGCTCTCCCTCTCTTTTCCCCTCTCTATAATTTGCCTGCCTGTTTGCGTCTTGTATCCCCTCTCTTGCTACCCACTCCCATTCCCTTATCGCTGTATCATATCACTCTGGCCTTTCGCCACTTTAATCTGTGTTGAAAGTGTACATTTCAAACTCGACACCTCTTAGAACACCCTCAGGGCCAAGAGTATTGCGATGTAGTGACCGACCACTTACGTCCGATCATTCGGCGGAAAAACGCAAACGATACCTGTACACAAGATGTAAGCGTGCGTCGGAACTTTGTGAAGTTGCAAATATGATCACCATTGAATGAGACACTGTCAAAGTTGCGTGACCATCCCGCATCATAGCACGATGTTGTTATTGTTTTTAATTCAGTAGAAAAGATGTAGCCTGATAGTGATTACAAGAAGGGGGTGGGGCGGGTATTCTTTTCCTACTCAATACAACTCCTGAGTAATTGGTTCATTTGAGGCGAACGTTAACCCCGGTTTGTGACGATATCAAATGTCGGTATCTTCGTCTCGGATCGATACTGTGCAGGGTATATTTCGTTTGCAATCTCTCATTTCACCTGCTACATATCGCTCGAGGCCCGATACCCATCGATCCCGGGTTCGTTCGCGACCCTTCGCGTGCTTCGTCGTGCGTCTTGTTATCGCAATCATCGTATCCAGATCTGAGACGCATTCGGCGTCGTGATGATACGGATAAGCAAGGCGATGATGATGATGACGACGATGATGACGATGGATATGATTGCGGTAATTTCGCCAACATCAACCAGTTGGAATATGAAAAAATGTCAGGTTTTCAATGCAGATTGTAAAAAAGAAATAGATGCATATTTTCATCAAATTGTTCATTGCATGGGAATCATGGGACTAATGGGAAAATGATGAATGAAATAAAAGAAAATAAAGGTTTAAAAATCGTGTGTTCTACAAGGAAACATACATGACTCATACAGTCCAATTAAAAACTTTAATGGCATGCTTAATAGTTCCATGATTTTAAAACTAATGAATGATATCAAGAATAAAAAATCAATTCATGACGAAACAAAACCGAAAAGGACAAAAGGGACAAAAGGGACAACACTATCGCGACTACTTTCGAAAGATCAACCTTTAAATAACGTATTTTATAGGTATGTTGATGAAAATGATCATGGAATCAGTTTCTCTTTTTCCACAAGGGTTATGGTCTTTCCAAATGTAATGGACAAGCAAAGTACATGGTTGTAGTGGAACCCTATGGCAGAAAAAGATATAATACAAAGCAGTCCCAAGGAACAAAATCTTGTTCCTCTTTCTAGAAACTCGAATGCCCTCGGCTTTCTCTATCAACATCAAAATCGAACATGGTTACTGCACTTTGTAGCCATGAATAGAAAGGTTACACCAGGTGTGCTGGGTCGTTCATCCTACCTGAATACTTGCGGATGGGACTAAGAGACCTATCTGAGGTATACCATGCATTGGGTGTAGGGTTCATTCCGCAATGGGGTGTGGGTTGGGGTGTGGGGAGAGGGTATGTAACTCTTTCAATCTCAGGGTTCGGAGTCCATGCAGGTGCATAATTATGAAGTAGCAATTGTTACATAATGAGGATGATAATGTGAAGTTGAAGAATAATTATTCAGATCTAACATTTTGGGATGATTATGCTAACATTATTTGAATGAAGGAATAATGTTAGGGACTGAAATCGTATGAAGTCGTATTTACTCAATTTTACATAAAAGAAGAGGTTCAGTGGATACTCCATATAAAAATCGTTAACTTAGAAATGTTACTATGCCTGCTTTCGCTACGAAAAAAAAACAAGGGAAAGATCCACAATTTTCAGAAAGGGGCGATTTGTCCCCAAAACATTCTTAAATTCCCCGAAGGATTTTATTTATTTCTTCCTGAAAATACCAAATATCACTGCATAGGTTCTCTCTGTCATGGTGGAGGGGGACGGGGGGAGGGGGTCGTCGTAGGCAGATACTCTCAAAGTCTGACAGGGGGTCTATTTGTATTACTAAGATCGAAACGGAATGTTTTCAATGCTCTGTATAACTCAATTTAAAGTGGATAGAATGAATATTTTCATTCCAAATGTTGTGATATATTAGCAAATTAACCTGCCTATCTGTATCCCAAAGATTGAAACAGAAAAAGAATGTTCTCAATGCTCTGTATATACTCAATTTAATATGGATAGAATGATTATTTCCTTCCAAATGTTATGATATATTAGCAAACTTGTCTGTAAATGTCATCCACTTTCAATCAGCTGATATGCCATCTTCAAGAAATCAGGCCAACTCTGGTATTTTTTTCCCCTCATCACAAAATTTCCATTACATGCATTGTCTAAAGCGAAACGAAATTTATCTCGTCTGGCCAGAATGATTGAGCGGAACTCATCATATATCGCTCTTAATAATTTAAGTTACAATACTCGAGATCGTCAAAAGTCATGACGCGGCGATTCCTCAAATTGGCTTTCATTTGGATGGATGGGATAAATAATTGAAGTGGATTGGTGTAAGTTAGCATTCGACTGCTGTCACTATTATAGACAGTGAAGCTGTCACTTCGGCCCGTCTTCATCCTGCATTAGCATTTACATTCTTTTAATTCATCTCAAAACATGATACACGGCGTTATGCAGTTTGTCGAGATTATTAACTGGTTAACTTATAACAAAGGTTAATTCGACGAGATTGCGAAGACCAGAGCGACATAATTGCCCTTGAATGCCATTCTAGCATTTCAAGGATAACATTTTTAAAGGGAATAGAGAAAATAGAAAATGAGAATGCCCGCATTCCAAGTGCAAACTACAACATACTATTAACAAAAATTATAGTGGAAAAGAAATATCAGCCAAAATTTTAGGTCGTTGCCTACTCGTGTAATTACATTGATTGTGATATTCAACAAGATTTATTTATTCTTTTTTTTGGGGGCTAGTTCGGATGCTGGTACCGAAGACTCATAATACACAGTTATTTTTTATTTCCCACATGATATTCATATTTCTATTAATTTTTACTACTGGAAGATAACCAGGAGTTGTCAGTAAGACCTTTCATATATTTAAGAGGATTGAATAGAAGATTACATAGATTGTCCCTTACTGTTTGTACAATGGGTATGTGTATGTTTGTAAAACATAGCATTGCTTTAAAACAAATGTAATTACTTTCGCTGTAATACATGATACCTCATTCTTTCACTCATCATGTGCTAATTGACTGATTATTTGACTGGAATTACCCGGGTAAAACAATTTGAAGCATTCAGTATTAGTCTAAATGTTGTCCTTAAAGGGGGGGGGGGTGGACTGAAATGAGTTCACTCAATGATACAGTTTAGAAGAATGTATTGACTGTGTACAAAATATATCAACATTGGGTCAACAGTGGAGACTCCCCCACCCCGTTCTATCTCTTTTCCCCTCTCTCTATCTTTCTGCCCCTCTCTCACTCGCTGCCCCTCTCTCTTGACACGTGTCACTGAACATGTTTGTCCTCTGTTTTTTTATGTTATACCAAATAAATGCACTTCTCACTGAGACTATAAATGACAATTTCCTGTTGTATCAATGTTTTTCAAAAGTATCAACGCAAGGCGAAATTAATTTGCCAAAGTAATTTACAATCAGAATCTTGTTTTGCTTCTCCTTTTGGGCGTTTCAGCAACAATCAATCGTATCAGTTGATTTATCACTGTTATTATCTATTCTTGTCGTTGATTTAGAAAAAAATTCCGCTTGGAACCAGACATTTTCCTACGATATCATAGAACTTCCGCCGTATGATATATTCTGTGTAATAAAGTGATTTATGAGTTTGGAGAAAAAGAATACGAAGAGGGCGCTGCAGAACTTGATGAGAAACATGTGCTTGTGGTATTACCAAACCTTTAATGAAGATTGCAATAGATGTGACACATGTAAGAGTTGGTAACTATACGTTCTGGCAAATGTGTCTGGCATTCAGTATGACAACATAATCGGCAAATAGCTCGAAGCGTTGTCGGATAGGTTTCTGCAAGATTGTATTCGAAAGATGTATTATTATGATTCAGTCATATCCCATGATATCCTTAATGGCAACATTCAAGCGGTGCTGAGTTTCTCTATCTGTTTAATTAGGAGGGATGCTGTTATCGTTACTGAAAATGTTACTTATAAAAAATGCAGCTACAGAAAGGATTCCATGATCTGTGAGATATGTCCTTTTCAACCTATTCAAATCAGTGTTGAACAAACAGCATATCTCCATAATTATGTAGTGCTTTATTTCATCATCACCATCATCATCATCGTCATCGCTATCGTGATTTTGGAAGATATAATGCACAAATAGCAACACCTAAACATGCCCATGCTTCGAAATCTCCTTAACAAACCTCATGGCCTTCAGAAGATTTTCGATGGATGTAATAATTGAGTTATTTTTTTAGTTTCTTGTTCCAGAACAAACATGGATGCCAATGACGCTCGTTAGCAAGTTGTCAGGTACACAAACAAACCTACTCAAAGGAACCCAAATATTTGTCGTTTTAATAAAGGGTGTGAAGAATATATGTTTGCCGCGAAATGCTGAAAAACTGTTGGGCATAAACATCGAAAATGGACTTTAAAATTAACAGTAAAAGCTGGTTTAATTTAAAGAAATTCCGTGTAGGAATGAACATCCGGTTTGTCTAGATTAATAATTCCACAAGATTGGTTGATAGCCTTTTCATTTTATAATTATGATAATTGGGACAATTATTTCTGGATTGCAGTTTCTAAATCGGAAATAAAATATTGTTATACGCAGAACGAGAGTAACCTTTACAGAGAAAATCTTGCAACGCATGGCGTGGGAGTTTGATTGCATTAGATACAGACCCCTACAGCACAAACATCATGTCTTAACTCCTGGTACATTAGAATGATATTAAAAAGTCGCTTGCTTTTAAAGAATTAAAGTGGATACTTCCTAGGCCTGCAATACATGCAACGAATTGAAGAAATATACTCTTTTTTTTAAAGGCATCATTTAACAATGTTAAATCTGAGATGCACGGCCCTACGTGTTATCAATGTCTGTGATGTGGAGTAATATTGAAGCCCTAACAAATTCGCGCTTCAAAATGATCAAGAAGTGCCTCAAAAAAGTAAAAATTTTGAGTGACCGGTTTTACCATACTCGTTTTCCCCAATAGACTGTAGTGTTATGAAAACCGTTAGGAAAACGCAAAATTTGGTTTCGATTTCCATTCATAAATATCTTGATAATCAGACAGGCGATCGGCTTGTAAAAGTCATGGGGTTCCTGACTGACCTAAAGGTTAATAATTATCATTGCAGCATGAGCTAAATCCAGGATTTTGTTTCAGACTCTGAGACAAAGTTACCGGATCCCTTTAATCGAAAGCATGCCCCTAAATAATTGCTTATAAGTGGATCAGCGAATCAATCTGTAGTGATTAACTGGTTACTTCTACAACAACGAGACCTGTTTAAGGTTTGCTTTTATGTCTTCAGACTTCTAAATCACACAGCACCTGAATATCTTAGTTACACCCCTCCAAATATACACACCAGTTCGTAACCTTCGCCCAACAACTGACAAATCTAACCTAATTGTTACCAAATCCAGACTCTCATCTACCGTAAACGTTTTACAGTGGCTGCTATTAAAACATGGAACAATATCCCACTTTCCATCAGAGAATAAACCTCTCACGCTACTTTCAAAAGATCACTTCAAACATAGTCCTTCCTTCAGTAACTAAATGCGAT
This sequence comes from Mesocentrotus franciscanus, assembly GCA_037976565.1. Taxonomy (NCBI): domain Eukaryota; kingdom Metazoa; phylum Echinodermata; class Echinoidea; order Camarodonta; family Strongylocentrotidae; genus Mesocentrotus; species Mesocentrotus franciscanus. Next base: position 22,725,205 of record CP137669.1, on the reverse strand, counting down.
TCACCTTTTTGTATAGGTCTATGTTTTCAAGTTTCTTCTTCACTTTCTGTAAATTTGTAAGCGTTATGGTACTTTTCGTTTTTAGCGCTCGTAAGTGAATGATATTATTATTTTTTTAATAATTACTATTATATACCTCACTTAAGAAATCCAGCCATCTGATTGGTCGAAATTGCAGTCGCTGTTTTAACCATTCCCGTAAATAAACGAAAAATGCCAAACCCATGTAATAGTTCTAGGGTAAAATCCCGGCAAAATTCCAGATACCGGGAAAATAGTTCAGTCTTGCTATAATACCCATTGGGTTCAGTGTTTAAAACTGGTTTGAGCGATCGCGGATACCGTACGTGTGCGAAGAATTGGTCGCTAGCTTAATTTACCAATTTTTAATACAACGCATGCAGCGCAGACGACCGTACGGCAATCTCGGCAAAAATGGCTGAAGAAACTGTCCCTAGATTTCAACTTCTTGATGATGATCAAATGCAAGACTTGATTAATTCTGCTGACAGCAAGAACACCAAAAATTCCGTAAAAATTCTCCATGAAAATATTCGAAGACTTCCTGCAATTTATCAACACAGACCCGGCTCGATACTACGATAGCGTAAATTTAAAAAAACTTTCAAATTCGGAGCTGGACAATGTACTCCAAAACTACATCTGGCGGAAACTATTTGTGATATTAATTATTAAGTTAGTAATTAGTAATATTAATATTCGAAAAATAGTTGTTTTTATACGCTCTCGGGAAGGCTACAATTGGGCTATTGCCCTCGGCACGCCTCGGGCAATAGCACAATTGTAACCTTCCCTTGAGCGTATAAAAACAACTATTTCTCTCAAAGCAGTCATTAATACTATATTACTGTGATGTTCTTCTATCAATTATTATGTATGTAAAGAGCTACGCACGATGTAGAAATGTATAACTAAGTGGTGAATAAGAATGATAACAATAAAATTTGTAATATATACCGCCTTTTTCGTTGGAACTACGCACCAAAGGGGGTTGCAGTTGATATTGATAATGTTGACGTGATCTGGAATGTCTATCCGGCACGCGATTTTAGAGACCTATCCGTTCCCCCGTTCACATCAATTCCCGGATATGCCTACGGCCCTGAAATGCAAGATACGTGATATCGGTACATTGAGAGAATGTGGTTACCTCTTATTTTCTTTCACCATCGTGCGTTGATCTCCCCCTTAGTAACCCGTTGCTGATGACAAGACAGATAATCAATACGCTCTCCACCCAAAAACAACAATATTAAAACATTGCGTGAAAGAGCACTCTTATTATCGTCGTGGGTCGAAGTTCCACCACATGAATTGAATAAGCCTGGGGGCGAGGAGGGTATCGGTTCCGTGTCGCCATGGAGTAAAAAACACACTTTAGTGAACATTAGTTATTAAATTCCAGACCATAAACACACTTTATTTATTATCATTACGAAAGAGGATGGTAGAGCTGGTCCTTTTGGACTGTTAGACAGCACACTCGCAGAGAACAATCGTAATAATATAGATCAGAACGTCTGAGAACGATCCTACATCACCAATACACCCTTTCACGGTTAAGGGCGCCATTTTAATTTACGAGTAAACACACCATTGACCTCTAGAGGTCAGTGGTTTAGGCGTAATTAAGATAGCGCCCATGCAAATATAATGTGAGCGCACATGCAGGCAGTGATGTCATTAATGTTTTCAGATGCCTGCGCTGTGCGCTCACATCATATTTGCATGGGCGCTATCTTAATTACGCGTAAACCCTGACCTCTAGAGGTCAATGGTTTGTTTACTCGTAAATTAAAATGGCGCCCATGTCTGCGCATGCGCACTGTTGTAACCGTGAAAGGGTGTATTATACAACTCACTCCAAGATCCTAATCAAATGATTGGTCATGCGCGGTCACGTGTGATTCATTTACTGAGCCTATTGCACGCTTTTTATGAAAAAGCGTGCAATATTTTCCAGTCCTATAGCACGCTTTTTCAGTGCGCAGTAGTGCGAGTAGAGGTTAGAACGCTTAATACTGCGTGTGCATGGGCCTATTCTAGCGCAGCACTATGCGTAAATGGGTATAGAGACAAGTGCGCTTAACATATCTATGTGTGCACACTGAATTAAGCCTTATTAAACTTGAGATTTATTTGTCAGCCTAGCCGTACTGTCACGAAACAATCTTGAATGAATTCTTTTTACATCAAATAACAAGGATCTAGGAGTTTCGTTGTATAAAACAAATGATGCATGTTTTCATTCGTTCATTATACGATCTATCCGCCCTCGTTGATGCTGTGTGTATCTATCGCACTCAGCCTAACGGCTTCGTGCAATAGATACACACAGCCTCAACTCGAGTGCGGATAGATCTTATAATGAACTCATGCGCATGCATCATTTGTATAATGTCATATGGAATTATTCAAGTAAAGAGCCTGATATTTAGCTCAATTCAATTCAAGGTATTTTATTCACTCATTGTAGCCAAAGGCTGAATTACAAATGAATTTACAGAAAGTTAAAACATTAAATACATTATACAAATTAAGAAGAATCATACACAATATTATAGAAATACATATAAATGCAAATGAAAGGAACTATACATGGTTAATGATAACATCTAAATATTGCGTACAAACAAAAACAATTTGGGAATTAAAACATAAATGTTATCCACTTTTCATCAGAATTAAAAGGCTTATATAAAGTAACTTAAGTTGTATCTGATGGTAAAAATTAATAATAAATTGATATTTTTTTTTTATTAAGCATTAGTAAGTAAGTAAGTAATTATTAAGTATTAAGTTTAAGGTTTCTATTAAAAATACAAATAAAGGTATAATCAAAAGGAACAAACATGAATTATAAAATTGATCTGAGTAAAATTTACGAACAAATCAATAAAAATTCACAAGTGATTATATAGCTATAGGTCATGTCATGATTAAAATTAAATTTGAATTATCTTCTTACATTTTCCTTTACTGCTTTTTGTGTTCGTCTTCTATAGGCCATAGAACGAAATACTACAAAGGGAGAAAGATTCATATATAAATATCTGTCGACATCCCCCACCACCATGCACAATCACCAACGTTGATTCAGTGTTTAAATCTATTTGCTCAAATTGCATTATTTAACATATCTTAGAATCATACATGTAGGGCAAGGTAGACACAAGATTGTATATGCTTTAAATTGTGTACCTTGACATAATTTAACATCCAATCCTGTCCAAAAATTTTAAATCTCCTAGCTTGACCGGTGTCTTACCATTTTTGTGTAGGCTATAACAAACTAGAGGCCGGTTTTGTTGATTCTGCCGAATTATTAGAATGTTTCTGGATACAAGCGTAATGCATTGTCCAGCCATAACCAGTTTTAAATATTCTTAAAGTCTTACCTCAACATACGAGTGCAAGGTTTATCAATCAGTTCCCAATCATATTCTTAGGAAGGATGGGAAACAAGAAAGGCTTTAGAAGGAGAAGATATTATAGATCGCTCCACGTACTACCAATTGTTGGTTTAAAAAAGACTCTTGGCCACTCGGTGTAATTGCAATGTTTTTTTTTGGGGGGGGGGCTGTTGTCGGTCTGGTATCGGTCTCGTTGGTGTGACTGGTACTAGACAAGCAGGTATGAAGAAAAAATTCATCTTTACAAGGTATAAGTGGCGACTGATCGTTCTTTGCGGTGACGTCAGCGAAGTGGCTAGTCATAACAAAGATAATTATGCAGCTGCTTCTGGTCAGGACCCGTCTCTAGTCCACAGCCCCTGCCTCCCCCATCCCGTTCTCCCTGTCTCTGTCTATGTCTCTGTATGTCTCTCTGTCTGTCTCTGTCTGTCTCTATCTGTCTCTGTCTCTCTCTGTCTCTGTCTCTCTCTCTCTCACTCTCTGTCTCTGTCTGTTTATCTCTCTCTCTCTCTCTCTCTCTGTCTGTATCTATATATTTCTATCTATTTATATTTATCTCTTGAACTACTTTCCTCTCTATCTTCCACCTCTTTTCTCTCCCTCGGCGATCTTTTTCTCTATCTTTATCTTTCTTCCTATCTCTTTCCCTCCCTTTCTGTTCTTCTAGCTCTTGATTAATATCTCTTATTGCTCCCCATTTCTCTCTCTCTCTCTCTCTCTCTCACTTTTCCTCTTATTTTCAAATTAATCTTATTTCATTCTATATCTCTCTATCTATCGTATTTCTATCACCCTCTTATTTGGTGCTACAGTACCCATTTAGACATAATATAAAGTGCCTACAAATCTCGCAAGACATCAGAGGATTCGTCAGCGTTTCATATTTTATAAATATATTCACTAAGGAAAGGAACCAAAGACTTTTGAAAAAGACATGGACGTGTACTCTGTCACCCCTCTCTTGTTTCTTTATAACTGCATCATTTTGCATCATGGTTGCTCATCTATTATTTCTTGTCCAAGCAACATTAATGCCTCTTTTCGATCACTTTCGCGTCTCTAAACTAAAAATGTACAGAACCGTTTCATAAACGAAGCAAGCATCGCCACATACCTGAATACCTGCATGCACCAAGCACTCAACACTTTCGTGTGGTGTAAAAGACACTGAAGACACTTCTGTAAGCCTCGAAAGTCTTGTATTTCAATCTTAGCTTAGGTTGTGATCACTCATAGATATACATCCATCGTCATCTAAATCTCGATTACTGTTTGAGAAAGATATACACAAATCCGATGAAAACAAACAACGATTTCTAATACACACGGATACTCACGTGCGTAATGAGTGAAAAGAGATTTGTTTCGAGGTGGAAATATTATGCCGAGACAGAGAGAAAGTTTCTAGTCTTAGTGTTTAAAATAAACAGTGATCACATGAATTGTAAACAAAGAAATCTTAGAGAGGTTCATTCATAAAGATTGTATAAAAACAAGCATTATCATCACGGAGACGATTTAGAAGACGTGGTGGTACAAACAAATGAAGTTTTTGTGTGTGGACATATTGGGAGAAAGTTTGATGCTGGATAGCTGGAATGAATATCATAACTTGCAGTAGCTGCATTTTGGGACAACACTTTCGGAGGATAGCATATTATGTTTATATCAAAACGAATATTTATTTTCCGATCCCCCATTTCTATGCTATGATTATTGTAACTCAGAGATCTGTGTCGAGTTCATATAAAAAGAATCTTGCAAGACGGAATTGAATGTGATGTCGGCATTCTGTCATGTAGAAGGGTTTCTTTAGAGAATTTCCTTCGTTGTTGTTGATTGGAATGGCATATGTAGGCCAAACATATTGTCTTTTGTTTTGATTTGCTCTCATAAAAACCCCATATTTGAGCAGCAAAATCCATAAAAGATTGAAGTGGTTAAAAACAATGTCTAGAGTATGTTAATGTATTTTTAAAAGAAGCTTTTGTTAAAGGGAAATACACAATCCATATAAATACCTTGAATACATCAACCGACAATACAACCATTATTATAAAGATAGTTCTCATTTTGCTGCCTAATACAATTCCACAATACTGAAGGATTCTGGGTAAGTAGATGTACTACTTTGCGATGTCTAATAATGGTCCCACGCGTAGCGATTAACTTAAGGTAAAGACAGGCTCTTCCAAGTTCAACCCAGGTATGTCACGTAATGACTGTATGCATTGAGCCCGCAAGGAACACAATTGCAAACACTTTTAGCCCACTCGATGGCAGATTAGATGTGGGATGTGAGTTGATTTTAGGCTCTGCCTATACGGTTTTAGGAGGAATACAGTCACAAGGGATCCATGATGACCAGTACATGGTAGGGTTTACACATCATCGGCCTCTGTCAATATCAAATGGGGGCGTACCACGAATGAGATTTTCTGAGGAGTTTCAAAGTGCTGCATAATAAACTCATAGTGGTCCCTTAAACGCTCTTAAACCTAGACTGTAAGAGAGAGAGAAAGGGAGAAAGAGAGAGAGAAAGAGAAAGAGAGAGAGAGAGAGAGGGAGAGGGAGGGAGAGAAAGAAAGAAAGAGAGAGAGAGAGATGAGCTTGAGTGGATTGTATAGACAATCTTCTTTAATCTACTTGTCCTTGTGCTAATTGCTTTCCGTCAAAACAAAAACTTTCATTGGATTTCCAGGGACCCGTACTTACCCTGATATTATAAAGCATAAGGTGATAGACCCAAATGTCTTTTCAGTATTTTCCCCGTTTTGCTTATCAACATAGCTTTTGTCTTTTAGTCTACAACTCTAATTGGGAATTCGGGATTACATTCGATGCCTCAAATGAAATAAACGTGATATTGAAGCCTAAACATTTTTGTAATGCGATTTAAACTAATCGGCTGCAGAAATGTTGCTATTAAGATCTTAAACTTCGCGAGATCGAGTCCATACCCCTAAAACTATTATCCCGTATATCTACCCCAATGTTATTTTTTGGGGTAGTTTTTTCTTAGGTTTTTTGTGAACCTTTTCAGAGGGTAGGTGTCCGGGATGGTTGTCTGGGGATAATTGTCCTATAGCGTTACTCGTCTCTGAGGTACTCTTCCAAGGGGTATTTTTTCCACCTGTTCTTCGATCAAGGATTTTGTCCAGCTTTTCTCTTGCATGCCGGTGTGCCAGCTTTTTTTTATAGACTATATTTATGTACTTTCTCCTACCATGAGTAGATGTCTTGCCAGGAGAGTCTGGAGTATGGATTACAAATATGAGTTATTTCACTACCGGAATACGGCAATTGAACTTTCCTTTTGAGATTTACTCCAGGGATGTACTTATCACCGCGTTTGCAGAGGCGCAGCGGATATGTCGCATATTAAGCATATGACCGTTGCGAGTAACATTGTCTCAAGTAATATATTTTAAAGGTAGCACTGTAAATTTTTCAGTATCAATATCCTACATGATTCTGATCATGATAAGAATAAGTTTCAACTGCATGTGTATCTCAAGCAGGTTTCTGATCATCACGATGCAGACCCTTTTTTGCCCTTAAGATCTTTGTTAGATGTGAACTTTGCTGGGTCCGATGTTTGCGATCGAAAGAAAGAAAAAATGTCCTGGTGCTCTCATCAATTTTTATTTAAAAAAAGAAAAGAACTTTCATTGTAATTTACATGTAGCGCATCATGTCTCCTCAAAAATTATTATGTGATTAAATCAGCGCAATATCTCATTATGGTAACTGAGCTTCCAGTTTGAGATAGATATACTTTGGTTTGTCGCCGTGTGTACTTTTCTAAGTCCGATGTGGTGAAGTTGATTTTATAAATTTAAGTACAACAGCTTAGAGTATCATTAGCAGAATTCAGAACTTAGTTAATCATCAATGTCTTGTTTGAATAAATATTGAATAAATTTGATAAATAATAATTTATTTTCTGCAGATCTGTTGGTTGTGTAGGTTCATATGGATCTAATTTTTACATTCACCTTGTAGATTGTTTTTTTGACAATTACGTTGTCATTAAAGAAATTGATCAGTGTCTCTAAATATACATTTCTTTACACTTTGTCTATATGCACTGAGCTCAGGGGCGGCCGAGCAACTTCCAAAGTGGGGGGGGGGCACCAAGAAAAAAGGGCACCTACAACGGGAAATCTCAAAGCGAAAATATACCATTTTTTAGACATTGGTATATACCCCTACATTGTGATTACATTATCAGGGATGATTTCAATATTTGTTTCACTTTATACACCATACAAGATATTGCTTAAGCATAATGCTTTGCAGTTGGTGTGATGGTCTGACAATTTATTTGCGAGCGAGCGAAGCGAGCGAGGAAAAAAATTAAGATTTGTGAGGTCGCAGTGCGAAAAATTACATCTTATAAAGAGGAAAAAACCCAATCCCGATGGGGTTATGAGCACATTCTCATAACAGAAGAATAAAAAGACCTTTGATAAGTAACATAAGTATTCATCTATAGACGCGTGCGAGCGTAGCAAGCGAGCTTTGGGGGAAATTGCTCTTAGTCGCTTGAAATTAGGGGCGCGTTTAATGATGAGAGGAAAAGGGGACACTTATCAGAAAAGAAAAGGAGCATGTGTCAAAGTACAAAGAGAGTTAACAGAGGTGAAAATGGGGCACTTCCTACACCCTCAAAAAGAGGCACTCACCAGGGATGAAAAAGTCAGTCATGAGAATAGGGAATGGGCATTTGTCGACGGAAAAGGGGCCCCCATCAGACTTTGATAGGGGCATTTATAAGAGGTGAAAAGGGGCATTTATGAAAAGGGGATAGGTCCCTTATTAGAAACGAAAAGGGGCACGTATCATTGTTAAAAGGGAAATTATCAGAGGTGAAAAGAGGCACTTATCGCACCTGAAAAGCGGCAATGACCAAATATAAAAAGGGGTACATATGTGAATGAAAAAGGGGCACTTATAATGAAGGAAAATGTGCATTAGTTGAAAGAAAATGGGCACCGATCAGATTTTAAAAGGGCATTTATCGGAGGTGAAGGGGGCACTTATCTGAAGTGAAAGGGGCTCTTTTTTAATGGGGCACTTATCATTAGGAAAAGGGGCACTTGTCAAAGTAAAAGAGGCACCTCTCAGATTTGAATAAGGCAATTATCAGAGGTGAAGGGGGCACTTATCAAAAGTGAAAAGAGGCACTTCTCGTACATGAAAAGGGTCATTTACCAGAGAAGGGGCACTTATGAGAAGGGAAAGGGGCTCTTTTTTAATGGGGCACTTATCATTAGGAAAAGGGGCACTTGTCAAAGTAAAAGAGGCACCTCTCAGATTTGAATAGGGCAATTATCAGAGGTGAAGGGGGCACTTATCAAAAGTGAAAAGAGGCACTTCTCGTACCTGAAAAGGGCACTTACTAAGATTAAAAAGGCACTTATGAGAATGGAAAATGAACACTATGTCTTATTGCAAAGGAAATTGGGAACTTGTCGAAGAAAAAGGGGCACGTGTCCAAATAAAAGGGGCACTTATCAGAGTTGAAAAGGGGAAGGGGCACTTTTACAAATTAATAGGGTCACTTGTCAAAGTGAAAGGGGCACTATCCCTATGTAAAAAGGGGCACTTCTTACAAGATTAAAGAGGCACTTTTCCTATGTAAAAAGGGGCGCTTTTCAGGTGCTTGAAAAAGTGGGAGGGCACTGTGCCCCCCCCCCTGCCCCCCTGGGAGGGCCGCCTCTGATTGAGCTGTAAACATGGATTGCACCACCAACCTCATGCGACATTGATCCTTTCATTGTAACCTTTCATGTATTTTGTCATGTTGAACTTTTCCCGTGTTTGCAATGGAACATTCGTGCGTCAGTAAAGTACATCTGCAAATTCTGAGAAGCCTGCCATATGAAATGTAGATCACAAGAACATAATGTAATATCTGGTATCTTACAATGGTTTAGAAATCGTTAGCCACTGTTTTTTCAGGGATAGCTAATCTATAATGGTTTTCGTTTCTTCTTTTCTCCTTCGAATACAATATTTTTTTTATATGATGACATTATGTTTTTAGCTTTCCATAGCTAAATGGCTTGATGGCTTGCCATTATTTAAATATTTTATCCCGCTTTTCTTATCAATTTCATTTGTATACCACTCTATATTATGTATTCCTCGCTCGACTGTCTTCATGTACCATTGTTGCTCTCTTGCACATCTTCTCCTTTCTGTCTCTTTGCTTCCTAACCAACAAAAGAAAGGTGATGGAATGTGCGATATTTCAACCTATAACATTTCTATCACTATTGAATAGTTCTCTCTTTTCTCATCGTTTCCATTTCTACTCTCCTTTTTGTTACCATGGTTACTTCATCTGTATGATCATCCCTATATTCACCTCCTTCTTCTTACGACCCCCTCTCCCTAAATCTATGTTTACCACAAGCACCTTATATTTTATTTCATCCTCTTCCGTGCCTAACACTCCTTCTTACGACCCTTTCTCCCTGAATATCATTTCAGGCAACCATCTTAATTTGTTTATATTTTTCCTCTCTCGCTTTCTCTCTCTCAATCTATCCTCATCCTTTGTTAGAGCTGGAGGGATGAGTTTATCACCTGGAATCCGGATGACTATGATGGTATAGAGCTTCTCAGTCTCCGCCCATCAGATCTGTGGTTACCCGACATTGCACTTTACCAAAGGTAAGCTCTTGCTCTTAGCAACCCACACTGGTGCTGTTTTCACCGGGGAATATTTCTTCAGCATCTATTTTATTATTGTTTTCTTGCATTGCGCCTTACCTAACTGCAACTTAGTGTATGGGTTTCCCTTCTCATCGTTTGCCAGTTGTATCTGGAAATTGCATGTCTCTAAACTCGAAATAATTCAAGAAAAACAAAGATAAAGAATATCACACAATTGATACACCAAGGTGCCATTTTCTTTGCTCTGTAGTGGTGTTATGATATTAGTATCATCATGTAGATAAATTTGATAACACATCTTAAATATAAACATTGATTTCAGTGCAAGAAATATCTTAAAAGAATGATTAATTTATGTACATTGTATTGATGTAATAAAGCAAAAATACACTTGTACAATTTTTTCGTTACAAAAGTTTTAATTGCAAAAGTAATATCTAATGCATTCGTGCTTTTCGTTCTCAATCAGAATTATGCATGTTTGGATAGGACTCAAGGAGCCAATGCTGCCTCCATGGTAATGAAGATTATGTATTCAAAGTATGTTTCGAGGAAAGCCGCGGGGGTTATGAGGAAGTCAATGTAGAGAACAGATGTTGATAGAAGGTGATAGCAAGATGGGGCTCTCAATATTTAATGATGAAAAAAAAGAAAACCCACATTCTTTTAAACAATTATTCATAAACTAGCAAAAATATGCTGAACGTGAACATTTTGCTTTAAACCCGTCCTATATTACTGAATTAATCGAAAAACGAAGATACAAAGTAGATTTAATCTCAAATTTAGACAAGAATTAACTGCACACTCAATACAATCCTCATTGTATGAAAACGCTGAAGTTGCGTTTTACACTCCTAATGGGGGAGGAAGGGGTAACAACTACACCCCTCCAAATCTAATCATCTTAAAACAGTACAAACAGGAATTTATTTTCAAGTTTCGAGGAGAAGGGGATATGTACCAAAAATAAGCGCGTGTACAAACCATGCGTAATGATACATCGACCTTCCTAAACCCCAAGTAGCACACCGTCCATCTTCTTCTACCGAATCATGATGGGCTAGCAGCTCTTCATCAGGTGAAATGCGTTTGCTTGGGTATATACCAATATCAGTCTGCCCTTTTAGGGGTTAACCTTTGGCATTATCAGTGACGAGGAGCAGCGCCCTGGGCACAATGACAGAAGCTTGTGAATAGGATTAAAACATATTTCGTTTCGATTGACATTGCTTTGAGGATTAAATACGAATGCGGTGTGTCGTACAGGGTGTCCTAGAAAAAATGTGTGTCGGATGTAGATATTAGGTTGAAACGAATTGCATTTAGGTGGCGACATTATCACTATTAGATGCTTCCTACGTATTTCACGCTAGAAATGAAACTTACACCCATGCTTTGGTGTTGCGGCAGGATTAAATTTCCAGGCGGTTACAATGCCTCTACCACTCTGTGACCCTTTTCTGCCTTCGTGCTCTATAAGCTCACATATCTTTGAATATAATAACGTAAGTTTTTTTAAAGTGATAAAAGAAACCTACAATCACTAAACATCAATCAGTCAAACTGAACTTACCAAATATGATCCATAATATTATTATTATAAATCCTTATTTCATGCTTCGCCGCCAAACACTATTCGTTGCACACTGTATAGCATCGGGTGAGAGTTAGCTAGGGGCTACACATTGAATCCAATCATTTAAACAGATTGCTTATATCGCGTCTAGGTAGGAGGCATACTCATGTCTTGTGTGGAAGTAAAAAGGACAATTCCAAGTTTATGAACCTGAATTTATTGAGGTCAACATTCAACAAAGATATAGTGTAGAATTGACCTAATTGAATCTTCTTGCCCTTTCGTTTCTTCTTTAGGCCCCATGTACTTTCTTTCTTCAATATGTGTCGTATGCATTTATCCTTTTTCTAATTTCTTCAAGCATGCGGTTTTGAATAGTCAAATTTTAAGATATTAAAGTATTTTTTTACAATCCTTCGATATAGACATAATATTATATTAACATTTCATATGAATTTCATAATATCCAGACCGCTATTAAAACCATATTAGGTTCCGATCAATTTTTGTTAATGTTCCTCCAAATCATAGACGGACTAAACAACGGTCGATAACAAATTATTTCCGCCCTCCCCCCAAAAAAATGATTAGGATATCAATAATTACAGACACAAGGCAAATACTTTCTTAATCTACTTTCTACACATTCCAATCATAAAAGGGGGAAATCCCATTGTAGTTGTTTCTAACATACGCGACCACATTTTAAAATCAAAGGCTCACTTTTATATCAGTTAAGTATGTTGTTGAACATTTTTGACAAAATCAATATAAGTGACCCTTATATAAGTGGAAATTATCTTGAAAATGCTATCAAAATAGTAAAAAATAAGTTTTAGAACATACAAAAATAGCTGCATTTACACTGCAAGCAAAAATCGTTGATTTTTCTCACAATCAGGTGTTTCGTCGTTGCATAGCAACTACCGGCAAACACGACGAAAAACCAAAATCGAAAAATCCACCTCCGTGGTTTTTCTAACGCCTGCCGAAATTTCACCGACTTTTGCAGTGTAAATCAAAACTTCGGTATAATGACGGTTCTTCCGTCACCTGACTCTCCTCGACTCTGTGCGATCACACGCTGGGTAGCGACAAGTCGTGCATGCGCACTACTCACCAAAAATAAAATCGGTATGAGGAAACATATTAGGTTTTCCAGTGATGTAAATGGCAGTCCAAAAAAAAAATCGACGATTTTTCAAAATAGTGTTTGGGATGTGTAAATGGGCCTAATGAGTCAATTTTTTTCGTTTAAAATTTCACATCCATCTCCATTTGAGTCGTTTGTGTGTGAGTTCGCATGAGAAATCTCGGCACCTGGTGGCTACACCCCTTCCCCCTCTCCTTGGAACGGATGGGAAGATATCGCAATTCCAGGTGCACTCTCTCTCGCTGACCTCTCTATCCCCACCACCACTATCACCTACACCACCACCACCCCCATCGCCATCCCTGGCCTGCATCAACATCACCTTGTTTCAACATCTACCTGGAGTACAACATCCATCTCGAGGCAGGTCCAAATCCTGTTGATTGATCAAACGAGACCCCGAGATAAAAAGAAGAGAAATCAGAGAATTCGTTTATCCCATGTATAGATAGAAAACAACCGCATTCCCCGGGTGACAATTGTTACACACAAAACCTGAGGTCTTGATATTCAATATCATGTGATAAATTTAGCCCCGTGTTCCACTGGAAGATAGTGGAAGAAGGAAAAGTACAGATGTGCAATTAGGAAATGAAAGAAAGGCGGTCTCGATATTCGGGAGTGTTTCGGAAAGCGACGTTTCCGTAGATTCCCATATTCTGTCTTCTTGTTTTCTTTTCATCTCAGTCTATTCTCCTTGACTCTCTGAATCGTCTCTACTCTCACTTTCTTTTCCTATTTCTTCGTTCTTTCTCCCCTTACCTCTTTCCGTCGACGTAGGCAATCCAGTTTATCTCTGTATTTTTTTATAACTTTATCTATATATCCTCATACTATGCTGGTTTTTTTCTTTGTTTTGCCTTTCCGTGTCGAATCTTAAATTAATTAATTCCTTTTTCATTTCTCTCTCTCTCTCTCTCTCTCTCTCTCTCTCTTCCTCATTCTCTTTGACCCTTAGTTGACTTTTCATTAGATACCATGTCATCAATCAAAATGGGCCCTGCAGAATACCATAACATAATTATGAAGTTTTTCCTTCCCCTCATTCATGTCATGATATAACTCCGGTTAAAGAGCGAAAAAGAAACATAAAAGTAAATCAAAAAGTCATTAATGGCACCTATATTGGATAGTTGTAAATCATGCGACTTTTCATGGCCTCCTACAGTGACTCGTTATCTTTCTGAAGACGTTTACTAATTATGTAAGGCAAGAAAGCGAGTAGACTACGCTGCCTTGTATTGAACAAGACGCTAGGTACCACACATACACACACACGCACACACGCACACAGATGTATAACTTCCTATGAAAATTTACCATTAAAGTGATACTATCAAACATTATATATAAGCTAATGAACATTAGAATGCCTACTAAATAGCAATCCATCATACAGATTTATACACACGAGGCCTGTCAATTTGGTGATGCTTTGCGCTTATGATGTTTAACTTATTGGGTTGTCTTTAGTTAGTTTTCATTTTTCATGTATGAAACACAGGTCATGATTATTTCAAAAGCTCATTCGAGTCAGACATATCACTTGGGATAGGCTTCCAAAAGAGGAGAGCTGTATTACGTGAACAATTATGTGACAAAATGGCATTGAATTACATCTATTTTTAGCAAAGTTACCTGAAGCCCTGCGTGAGAAAAGAGATCATTGCCTCATCGCAACACAAAGCCGACTATCTCATTATGATCCCCTTGTCCTGCGGTGGAACATTCCCTGTCCCAAGATAAAATGTGTCATTGAACCTATATTATTGCAGCATCCCTGCCGTGTCTATCCAGGGAACAGTATTTCTTCGTCCTTTACATGATCATTTAATAAACTATATAAAGCATGGCCTAATTCAAGTGACGTTTCAAGCCATGCTCGGCTTCAGACCTTTATTTAATGCTACCGAACGCCTGCAGCGCTTCTTGTTAAGAAGCGATTCACTCAAGCGCTGTTAAACGTCGCTACAAAACATATGCATTTATGACAGCTCGAATGCAAGAATCACCGGTTACTATTCTCCACTTTAGATTGTCTGTCAACAGAATATACCCACGAACGTGTTCAGCTACAAGAAAGCTTGAAATCCTGTCGCTACCCTCCTCTTATGCTGACAAAAAACAAATCTTCGACATTTTAAATTGCCTGTCGAGAAATGCAACACCTTATTGTGTTTGCTTTCCAAACAAGGGATGGAAATTTGCGATGACATCATTTCTTTGTTCTTATCTTGGACAGAAATTGGCTCAATTCATAGAGATTGTTGCTTTCTTTTCTCTCTCTCTGAGTGGAGGTTTGAGTGGTCTTAACCTAGATTTGAATAAAGTGGGTTGACCAAAAACTTATTCCTCAACTATAAATCACTTGGTAAACAATTTTGATCTCCTTCACTCCAATATAGGAGAGATTGACAGACTGATTGGAATTTCAGTCTATTTTAAGACGATACAGAAAAATATAATAATGATGGACTTTATACTCTCCCATAACATCGATGTAAACATGATTATCATATAAAATACGTGTAGGTCAAAAGGGGCGGATCCCGTAATTTATAAAGGGGTAGGGGCACAGTTTCGTGTAGTGTACTCAATGCATACTTAATGGATTTCAAATCCGCCACTGTGTATCATCCTTGTCACGCAAGGATTTGAAAGCAAACAGTATTGAAAGTTTTTAATTCCCCCTTTTCCACGAACACTTTCTGTAGTGATGAAATTTCTCTTTTTATTATAAAGCATTCATTTAACTGGGGATCAAACTAATGTATTTTTTTCTATATATTATCAAAAACACATTTTCAATTACTTGGATGTTTTTTGTGTGCAAGTGTTAGCTAACAAAGGACCATTATACTATTCTTTTGTTACCTCTGCCCCCCTTTCTTTGATATTTGAAGAAATTTATTAAAATAGTCAAATACATATACACTGATTACTCATACTAGTGATTCTTTATTATCCAGTTTTATGAAACTATATACTATTTGTATCGATTAATTTGGCAAGATTTCCTGAAAAACAACAATGTACATTTTGTTCTGTTCAGTTTCAAATACGGTAAAAATTGTGAAATGTTTTTTGTTTGTTCATTTATCATTTTATTATCATAGTTGTAGCAAGGAATTCATCAGTTACCAGGAGACGTATGTCCTCTGTCTGTACAATGGAACTTGTGACTGGCATTTTCCCGCCATCTTGACGAGCACCTGTAAAGTGGACGTTCGCTATTTTCCCTTTGACATACAGCTTTGTGATCTCACATTTGGAGCATGGAGTGCTGACGTCACCATGGTAAGATTTTCGTTTCTCTGTAAGTCATACTTAAGTGCCCTTTGGCAATCTACAAAGTCTTTGGCCCGAATTCACAAAGGAGGTTTGTCGACAAACCTAGGTTTATGTGCGTCAGATGACGCGTTTCGATGCGTTTCAGACCAAGGTTCAGACAAACCTTGGTCTGAAACGCATCAAAATGCGTCATATGCGGAAGGGACAGGAAAAGTCCACTTGATACCAAGGTGATCTGAATCAAATCAGAAGAGACAAAAATGACCGAAACCCCTTAGGATAGTTTGGGAAAATGCAGCAAAGATGTTGAAAGATAATTCTCGAAATGTTAAATATCATCACACAAATTCGCAACTCAATTATATTTTTTGTGTTTTACACAATTTGTAAGCAGCATTTTCCTTCCTAAAATAGAAAGACATAACACGTTCGCAAGTGATCTACTTCGGTACAGGTATGACGATGTTTTGTAGCGGGAAATTGTGAATTTCTGAAACTATCATCATCTAAAATCATTAGAAAGTAGCTGGAAAGGAAATCATCAGCTTGAAAATTTGTAGAGTGATCTTTACTGTGTTGCTTTTTTCTTTGTTGAGGGAAAATTAGAAAAGTTTCATTTTGTGCCATAACGAAATCTTATCTCCACCAGAAATGTTGTCCCGAAGCTTTTAAAAATTTAGCACGTCCGTGCTGGATAAAAAACAGTTTCCAAGCATCGTATTGCATCTTTACGAAACCCTACCTCCATCAGAAATATTATCCTGGAGCCTACCAGTTGATAACATTTTGCTATTAACTATACCGTCTCAGAACCCCCTCGGAAGTTGTAAGATATCCTAATGTGGCGTAAAAAGGACCTAAGTGAAGGGTTTCTTTCGAGTGATAGCATATCAAAGGCTCAAGACTTAGACCCCAACTGTACATAACGATTGGCCTGACAAGAGGGTGCTTAGATATAGAGTTAAGATTGGATTAAGAGTGCCCCTACATGAATGATTCAAATGTTGGAAGCGTGAGGTAATCCGAGGCTCAGTTCAAGTGTTATAGCCAGAGAGGATCGCGTCTGAGCATAATTTGAGAGCATTAATGTAATGGGTTGGGTATTGGGGGAATCGAGAAGTCAGGTCATGAGACTCTAACCCGGATGAATTAATTTCTCCTTTAAGGCTCTACTGACCATGGTTTGACTCGGGGAGATGGGTGACAACC
Source organism: Mesocentrotus franciscanus (assembly GCA_037976565.1). Taxonomy (NCBI): domain Eukaryota; kingdom Metazoa; phylum Echinodermata; class Echinoidea; order Camarodonta; family Strongylocentrotidae; genus Mesocentrotus; species Mesocentrotus franciscanus. The sequence continues at coordinate 22,707,852 of CP137669.1, read as the reverse complement.
TGTCTGTCTGGAGAATGGGAGTGAAGGGCAAAGGGTTTAATTACCCTCTCATTAGACAAGTACATGTCTGATTCAATACGGACTTTATCGAACATCCACAAGGAGCGTTTATAGTACGGAAAGAGAGAGAGGGAGAGGGGGGGGGACAAAAAGGAGAGTTGACATTAGAAAGAGAACGAGAGAAGAGGAAGGAAAGAGTCTTAGACCATGCTTAGACATACGCATAGACAGAGGAAACAGACAGGGGTTCAGGAGGAAGAATGGGCACGGATGGGTAGTGCGTGTGTCTCTCCCCGCAGTTCCCTGATGAGTAAATGCGATGGAATAAAACAAAAACGGTATTATGCATCCGTGACGAATCTAACTTATAACTTTTGTAATGTTTTTTTCCCGATATTTAAGGGGCTTTTAACACCAATATATTTTTTTTGTTTTTTAAGGATTTAATTTTTCATCCATGCACTGGACATGTTGAGATAAGGACGGAGGACATGTTAAGATAGGATAAAGTTAGAATGTAGCTTAATACTACTATAAATCATCATCTGGATGCCTGAGATCCTGAATTAGGGAATCCATTTGTCAAAGTACATAATTATTGTTTTGTATGCTGGAATACAGTCTAGCTTATAAAATGCCACAAAAACAGCAATCAATTTGCATGAAACTCATATTATACTGGTATTTAAGGAGAAATTAAGAACTTTAACAGGTGTAAACACATGTCTGAACACTGATATAATTCTAACGCTTTCCAGGAACCTTCTTGTTATAATCCTTTCCCTCTTTCTCGCTCTCCTTTGCTCTTCTTTTCGTTCTATATTTCTTTATCTCAGTCCTAATCTCATTCTGATCTCCTCCCCTTTTTTCACTTTTTTGTGATTATTGGTTTTGTGGTTTTCGTAGACACGGTGACCTTTTTCAAAACTTCATATATCTATTTGAAGAAAAGAAAATCCCAATTCTATTTCATCAACCTTAACAAAAGCTTATCAAAAGTCAACAATTCTCAACAACTCTCTCAGAAGCTCCTCAAGAGTACAGTATACTCATGGTGTAAGTTCGATGGATTACATTCATTGCCAAATAAGTCCGAATCCGTACGATTCATAAAACTCTTCTCACTTACATCTTGATTTCTTTTCCTGTTTTATTTGCAAAATGTTCACGGTGAGATCTTTCTCCCCCTCAAATTCAATTGACTCTTCTATACTGTTGTCGTACAGGTTGAATTACACACCTTTGAAGTCCCCGATGACACCTCAGACGATATATTTGCCAAAAACGGAGTTTGGACGCTCGAATCGTTTACCGCTATAAACCTTCGCCCGTTCTACGTCTGCTGCCCGCACAACTTTACGGAAATTAAATACACGCTCCGACTCCGAAGTAAGTCGTCAAGAAAAATATGCAAACAAGAGGTTTCAAGAATGTTGTTCCTGTTTATTCCCGTCCTTACCTTAAAGGCCAAGTATGGTTATTGCATCCTTCACTGATATGAGGAAATACAGTGTAATCATGTTCATCTTTCGTACAGAGAAATGTAAAAAGTGTTGTACCTGAAGATCTCTCTTTAGATTATAATGAAGTAAAACGTAGTTTAAATGACGCCAATGTAATGTAAGTGTTTTTTACTTCTTCATCTAAAATGAAAGAAATCTGTCACATTGATTTTGACGAATGCAAATATATCGTAGATAATTAAAGAACAACCCTCTCGATATCATCATTCTGACATAGTCATGAAAAAGACTTAATTTTTATACTAACTTGTCTTATAATATTGAGAACTAATATCCCCCCCAAAAAAATTAAGAAAATTTATGAACACATTGAAAGGTGAAATTTAATAATCATCGTTAGTTAGCATGATATGAACTTAATTCGAAACGTTGTGTGAGTAATTCTAAAATTATCTGACAAGTAATATGCATTTTGGTGTTGTAATTTTTAAAAGAATGTGTTAACACAGTCATCACCCATAATCCTCTGCTTCCAATAACTAATACCCGGAATATATATACATCGATAAGAAATATGAGGGGAAAATGCGTGTTTTTCCTGTTTGTTGAGACGTCAATGCCCTCTGTACAAACTGCCCATTATTGCTTGCTATCTAAGTAAGATGTGGACATATTATTTCCAAACACGCCTATTGCTTACTCAAGGGGAATTATCTTCCTGTGGTGATATTTATCTGAACTTTCGTACTCGAGTTCAAATCCCTGTAGGATCACGGGAAGGACGACATTCAGACGACTGACGATCGACGACCTTGTGACTTCGTGGTCGTACAAACATTTTGTAAAAATACTGTGCCAAATGTCATGTATTTAAAATCGTCTCTACTCTACACAATTATTTTAGTACATTCAGTTTGAGTTCTTAAGATGTAAAATAGTAAAATTGGATACAGAACTTTTTCTTAACTGAATAATTTTTTAATTTTTCCCTTTTATTGTTATTATTTTCTTATTTTCATACGCCATGTACATGTATTTATGACACTGGTTTGGGATTAATCCTCTCTCACTTTCTGTTGCATTGCTCTTCTGAAGATATTTCTTTCGGACTAACCAGAAAAGCTGCTTTGACCGGAAATAAAATCACATGTTGATCTCTTTAATCTTTATCTCTTACAAATAAGGGGTATTGTGGGAAATACGACATTATTTTTTTCGTGTAATTACATTACAATAATGTCAGCTTTTGTAAACTGATTCTTCCGTATTTAATTCTAATTTTCCTGGAGAGGCAGTGACAAAAGCGCCGCTTCGATGAGTTATGATATGATTCGGAACGGAAAGGTATATTGTAGAGTCTAACGACATTTCTCATAAGAGAAATAATAAACGCTATATATCAAAGCTTATTAGTATTTCGACTCTAAACCTAAGTATGCATTCTTGCCTTTCACAGGAGAGTCGGCATTCTTCACCAAGGTGGTCGTCGTGCCGTCCGTTCTCCTCACCATGTTGATGGCTCTCACGTTCTGGTCTCATCCAGACTCGGGTGAGAAGGTGACCTTAGCAATTAGCAACCTCCTCGCCATGATACTCTTCCAGCAACTCGTCGCCGATAGCATGCCGCCCATAGGGGACACCACGTCCGTGCTCGGTGAGTATGCATGGAGCGCGATTTGCGCGATCGAGTGTCACGGGCGGGGTTTGGCAGACGACAGGTCATTGCCACGATAAATTCTCTTTCTATATTTGTCCAAGGGGCGGACTGGGACTGATATTCCTCGGTCAGGGAATATTCGTGTGACCAGCAAACGTTGTTTGATCACCTGGTCATCTGATAAAAAACTGACCCCCCCCCCTTATCTTAAGAAGAAAATACGGACCGGCCTTTCTGCGGAAATCCCAAATCTCAGTCCGCCTCTGTATGTAAACCTTGTTTGTAAAGATATGCAGTTAGAGCAACCATTCGATTAAGTGCATACTTTTCAAGTTTGATTTTTCATTGCCTTATTTTTGTACACATAATATGTGATTGATATTATTCTATATTTGTTTACCTTTTGATGTAATTTTCTTGCCCTTTTATGGCCAGAATATACCTTAAGAAGAATCATTTGATTAGATAGACCTATTTATATATATTCAATTTGAATTCTGCATTACCTTGATTTCATGCACTTATTTTCCATCTGTTCACCTTTGCCCGTAATTTTCTTGCTCTATATGGAAAAACAGTCTTTTATAAAAAAAAAAAATTAAAAATCTGCCAGCCCGGCTACGAGCAAGAAAGTGCGTTTTTCATTGATTCAAACGTTCTAGTCTGATGATTTCTTGTTTTGCAAAAAAAGTTTGGATTGATTTTTCGCAACCACGCATACTCGTCTGGAATTTACCGTCATATAGGAACTTCTTCACACCATTACCTGTTCTAGCACTCATTATGCTAGATATTGATTATTGTCAATCTACCAAGCATTCTGTCCTCTCAAACCTACTTCCCTTATATCGTCAATTCATTTCTATTCGCAATCAGTGCCCTCCTACCGCCCTTCCCTCTCTCTCTCTGTCACCATCTTTTTTCTCTCCATCATCCCCCCTCTCTCTCTCTCTCTCTCTCTCTCTGTCTCTCTCTGTCTGTCTCTCTCTCTCTATTTCTCTCATTTCTCTCATTTCTCTTCTGTCCCTGTCTCTGTATCTCTCTTTGTCTCTCTGTTGTCTCATGTGTCTGTCTTTATCTTTCTCTCTCTAAAGTTGAGGCGTACCATCTCCTGACTCACTTTAACAAAATGCGCGTTCCTTATTTCCACAATATACCAATTTTGTTCTGTTTTTCATTTTCCCTTTATACATATTTTTTCCACTCTAGCCCTATCTTTCCTTCTCATTTTCCATATAATTTGCACGCGTCTTCATTCTATCTCTTTCATCTGAATTCCCTCATCTTCTTCCGTGTCTTCATGTAGATGGATCTCCTTTTTATTTGTTTATATTTTCCAGTTTTCTGCTCATGACAGAGCATTTTTATTTAAGTGCACTAAAATATGTCTTGAGAGTTAGCCATCAGTTTCAAGTTCCTCTTATTCTGACAACCAATTACACAACAAACAAAAATTACCGAGCCTCCCCCATCCAACGACCGAGAAAACAGTATCAACCGTGTAGATTGCACTTAAATGATGGAACTCGTATGGTATCAAACTATCATGTATTTGCAATCCAAGATAGATTGAAAGTTATCTATTCATTTAAAGTTTCTCTTATTTCAACAATCAATTACCTTGTGAATAACATTGAAATTACTAACCCCCTCCCCTTCCGCCATTTAACGACCCGGGAAACGAAACTAGGCTAATAAATATTACGGGTAATCGATGAAAGTATGGTTTTGTAATTTAATAAATCTTTAAAACTAACCATTCGTTTTAAGTTCCCGCTTATTCTGACGACCCATTACATCACGAACCCCCAAAATACCCCCCTCATCCTACGACCCAGAAAACAATACCACCAATATAACCGATTAAACTCGTATAATATCAACTACCAGGCATTTGTAATCCGAGATACACTGATATACAATTAAAGATGAGGGGCACACGTGTCATACTATACGAGAAACGAAAACTAATATGGGAATTGCAAAATAAAGAAAGTAAAAAAGAAAGAAAAAAGGGATGTGGACGCAGGTCACCGATACGTTGAGTGAAATGCAATATGGCGCCGATTACGAACGAACCAATTCCAAATCTTAAAAACCTGTCGGATATGTGTTCGCGGTATTAATTGAGGAAGGAGGGCACCGACTTCATAACCTTTCCTACCCTATTTTTCCACAGCTATTATGGGAAGGAGGAGAGCAACAGATTCGTGTAGTCTTCTTTTTTTTTCTTCCCTATATTGTCTCACTTCCTCTGAAATACTCCACTTCAGATACCAGTATATATTGATGCATGATGTCTTTTTTTTTGTCCAAGCTTTTGTTTTAAAGATTGTTTGGGAGATCGTGATGATGAGTCATATTGTATTGGGTATGAAACATAGCGTGAGGGAATGTACTGCACTGAGCGAATTAAAATATAAAGCATTCTTTAGTAAAAAGGCATCTTGTCTCTTGAGAGCCAGAAGGGCGTTCATTCCTGGGGGGTGTTTCACAAAGACTAAGATCGACTTTAAGTTGGACTTAAGTATGGCAGGCCGTTCATGCCATTGTTGCTCTCACCATTAAGTTGTCATTATGATCTTCAGATAATATTTTTTCCTTCAATAATGAATTATCAAAAAATGTAAATTCTGTAGATTTTTTACCATGATTTGTACGTCTCTTGAGAGACCAATGCCAGTAAATGATAAGAGCAAACAATTGCATGAACGGCCTGCTATACTTAAGTCCAACTTAAAGTCGATCTTAGTCTTTGTGAAACACCCCCCAGGTGACGGGTATGTGTTAACACCCATCCAGCTCTAGATGTCGACATATGATTGTCTTTAGTGCGACATTCGTAAGATATATATTATGACCATTGGCATACCACCGATCAATCAATGTACACAACTAAATGCCTGTACGAATAAACAAAACCCCGTTTGCTCATGGAATGACTATACCAATAGAATGATAGCTTAGTCGGACCATGACATGCTTTATAGTTACGTCTTCATTGGCGATTAGTATATCGGGGAATAATGGCACTAAAACCTATTTCACAATACCCATTGTTCTTACTCTAATTAATTAAGATTCGCCTCTAATAAAAGCCGAAATAAGGACAAAAAACACGTCCCAAGTATTTAACAAAATGGATAGCCTTCCTCCAAACAAAATCTCACAAAGCTAGAAAAAAGAAGAAAACAAACAAACAACCAACTTAATAAATTATCATTACATAATTATCATTCAACATAATCAATTTTGTATTCATCTTTTTTTTTTTTTGTTAAATAGATACAATTTTATGATAGTGATTTCACATCCAGCTATGCCTGTCTGTTGATTGAGTGAGCATCATCCCGTTATATAAGACATACATAAAACAGATACAAACACGAAATGAGAATGACGTCATCAGTATTGGAAAGCTGACATAGTCATGTAACTGAAGTAATTTCTTTTGATCACTTATATAATAAAAGGTTAAACAATTATTTAGCGCCATTTTGTTTCACTGTCAATAATTGCCATGTCGTTTCTTTAAAAGGAACATTAATTTCATCATTCAAGTCAATTCATATTCTAAAGATCATTTCATAGGTCGGGTGAACATAATATAGATGAGTTGCTTGCTATAGTTGTCTAGTAAAAGAGACTCAAGAAACAAGTACTTCATACTACACCCCGTTCAAAAAATGAAATCGAAATGTACTCAGCTAAAAACAAACACAATGAAATCAAAAACTATTGAGCTAAAAAGAAAACGAATGCTTTCAAGCAGTTTACTTAAGTTAATATTTCATTTCATTACATTTTCTGATGAAATTAATAATGATTGAAAACAGAGAGTTCAGAAATTCGTCAAATATTGATGCCTTTTCTCCAATAACTTTTGTTCTAGCACAGTTCTTAGCCAAGCGTGGGAATTCAATAATAATAAGAAAAATGATATGTAAATATGTTTGTATCAATAATAAACATACCTACATCACATTGGAAGTGTAAAACGAGACGTATACAAAATGCCACACGGTCATGTTTTTGTCTATATAAGGTGAAAATAATGATAATGATAACAGTAATCTGATTAGTTGGCGGAAAGGTAATGTACCTGAAAATTAATTGTCATATAGAAAATACACTTGAAATAAACTAAAAATAGTGACGTAGAACTTTCGATGGGTCTTGGATTTCGGTGGCGGAACTTGTTTTGAGATGGTATGTAGAAAAGAAGTAATCACGCGGTAATAACTACAGACAAATTGGATGTAACAGGCCATATTGGCGCACTTTTAAGCTCACTGGGTTTTACAAATGAACGTGATATTTCAGTTCGAATGTATCCTTCATTCGTCTGGCTTCTCAGTGTCTCGCATACAAATCACTTGTTCTAGATCCCATAAAACGACGTATCCGTCAAATGCTGACATGCTTAACATCCTTTTGTTGTAAACATGTGCCTTTCCTACATTTACCAGTTTTGATCATGATGTTATTTTAAAGGAAATTGTAACGGTATATAAAGAAAAGAGGGCTTTACACACAGGTAAATATATATTTGAGTTAACGTGTATGGGTTAACTGGTAGAGAAGTTTAAAAAAAACTGCGCATGTTTTAAACTGGGAAATATTGAGAAAAAAAACATTAAAGGAAAAAAAAGGGATGGTAGGTTTTCGGTAAACTAAGAGGTCCGCTATTTTTAACGGAACTAAGATGAGGAAAAGATTTAAAATATGAAATTAAACTTTTGCAAAATTACACACCATTAGTACAGGATATCCTGTTCCTTTTAAAAAAAAGGATAAATTAGTTGCGATATTTTTCCTCAAAATCTTTCAGATAGCCTATGTCACACGACCGAGAGTGGCTGAAGAAAGATATCTTCATTAGATTTCCATATGTATAACACAGACAGGGGGCCTGTGCGTGTCAATGCACGGAGAAAATCGATAAAGAGCAAAGTGAACAGCTAATAATGACAACTAATTGCAGTACACTTCCAAATCCTTATAAAATGTAGTGGCAGTGGCGTATCCAGAAGTTGATAAACAAGGGGTTGAAACCTACCAATAACGGGGGTATACAAAATGTCTCTGGGCAGCCTCGCGTGCAGAAAACCCTTTGCAAACTGTTTCGACAACTCCCCCGCCCCGCCCTCACCTTGGCCTTTAATCGGGGGCGGGGGCGTACACCGGCTTCTTATTATGGTGGATACTCTTCTGATTCGACTTGTTTTCAAAGAGGGAACGGAAGACAAGGGTAGAATTCATGGATGTAGAAAAGTCTATTATGAGTACATGTAAAACGCAAAAGTGGGGAATGGCGTTGGTCGAGGAACATACAGGACCTATCAAGTCAGATGAAAGCGACCTGTAAAGTTTAGTATGTAATTTTAGACATGGAAAGATTCAATTTTTCGATGACATGTATGGGGTCTGCAGTGTGTCATCATTCCCTTTCCCTGAAACACACGCACGGACTTAATCTTGCATCAAACTGCAATCGAAGTGTATCGATAATTTCGGATTTTAGGAATACATTTACCGCCAAAAATTCAATCAAAACGGATCGACTCCTTGTCCCTTCAAGGGACTTTTTAGCCTCGAGGAATGCCTCGACACGAGAGCAAAGATTTTAATGGAATATTTTTCTCGTCTTCTCCGATGACAAGTTCTCTTGCAGAGGTACGTAATGACAAAAATATCAGAGTACCCCCTGGAAAGACAAGTATTGATTAGAAGAAGTAGATCCGATTCATTTCATATCATGAGGCATGTTTGAGCACTTGAGGCGATATCGGAAGCATTAATCACATCGCGGCGAGGGGATCTTCGCTTGTATTTTCTTTTATTCCTCTTGGCTTGGAATAATCTAAATTGTTTTGAAAGCTAGGTATATATGGATCAAATTGTAATTACGCGATCTTCTATAAAAAGGAAAACACGTATTCGGTGTACGGCATGTTTATGAATGTTTTGTGTTATCAATAGGTCTAAGAAAAAGTATAGCAATGAAATAAAATAATCAGAAATAACCTTTTTAAATATAAAATAAATCAAGTACGACCATATTCGACTTCTCATGAATAAGAACCGCTCTTCTATCCTTTAAATTTCTCCAAATGAATAGTAAGTGGTAAAAAGAATTAGCATCTTATTTTGTCAGTTAGTGTGTCATCTCAAAACATCACATACCCGCCAAACAAAAGGTGATATAGGCTTACATCTCTTAAATGGGTTCCAATGAATTCAATTTAATCAGGGGCAGTTGGGATTATTTTGATTATACCCTTCATAATGATCATTCACAACCTAAATCAGGAGGCAAGAAAAAAGCATTGATATATTTATAATAAATTCACTTTGTAGCTCACGTTCAGAGTGACAATCCCTTCCAACACTTGTTTTAGTCATAGTCCGACCGCTTTAACAGGTTCCTTTAGTTTCAGGTTTCCCTTTTCGTACACCCGTAATTTGTCTTTTCTGACTCTACACTCTCAGGCTACACTCTTTCATTATACCAATTTTATGAATCGTTCATTTTCACCATGACCTACATACCCTATCACATTCTCTCTTCGCTGTCTCCTATCTCTCTCTCTCTCCTACCTTTTGATATCTCGTTTTCATTCACTCTTCTCTTATTCCCTTGCTCCCGCCCGCCCATCGTTCATTTATTCCTCTCCTGCCATCCGTGGCAAACGTCTTCGAGTTGTCCCAACCTGGCGGCGTTGGAAAACACGGTGAAAATGTCACAGGAGTTTAAATCTTCAGCCGCTCCTTGCCTGACGAACGGGATTATTTATCCAGCTCGAGGAGTTGCAAGTCTTCCAGCCCCCCTCTGATCTTCCCCTAAACGATATTTACAGTCGGAGATATTCAATCTGCATGGAATAAATTCCAGGCTCACGCTCTAAACACTCTAGGACACAGTATCCAATTAAGAACAGCGTTTAGCAAACTCATGTTTAGCACGGTCACGCGATACATGTACTCCTGTTTCTCTCTTTTCTCAATAATGTAACGAAGTGCTATATATTTACTGTGATGATAAATGCCCCAGTAACAGTTTTAAGTTCTTCTACAATACAAATCTACAATCCCTTAATTTAATTTTCGCTTTTGTTGTGCTGAAGGTTTTATTGCACTCCGTTATTCTGTTCAATTATTGGATTCCGGTGTCCTCTGCCTAAATTAGACATGATGGATGAAATCCTTCTTGTCGGTCAATTACCAAGTTAAGGATACACCAAAATTATGTATTTCACCCAGAGCAAAATGAAAAGAAATCCTCTGGATATTTTTTTGATAACATGAATCATTACTTTCATTTCTTAAAGTAATTCCCCATATATAGAGGGATTGGGAGGTGGAAGGACAATAGACGCGGGCGCGCGTACTGTAGATATCGGCAATAATATAGAACATTGCCGTGGTCTGAGAAATATGAAATATCATATTACAAGAAATGTTATCAGGACCACGGGGTCTTTCTCGAAGACCAGAAACGATCCTGTCAGTTCGCAGCCATGACAATATTTACCTCAGGGAGTTATTTAAAACGAAGACATAATCAACAATGATGCAGCGCCAACAGACAGAAGTTCTCTCCTCCTGAGCCTAAAGTGTCATCTCAATTTGCACTGGCATCATAACCAGCTTGGATGAAAATATAAAGTTGACCCCATAGATTTAAAAGTAATAAATGCTGGCTAATCAGTCTGATAACACAATATCTTTATTTCATCAGACAGATCAAGAGCTGAAGTCGATATCTGTATTATGTTTGAAACAATTTGACGGGCGTAATTTATTTCTTTGGAACATTCAATTTCCAGATTCATCTAACGTGTCATCGTAAATGCCATAGACCCTAATTCTTATTATGACCATGCTCTTTGGTTCAGTACATATCGACCACCAAGAAGATGTTTGCCTGTGTGTTTGTTCGTTGATATCAGATTTTTGTGTGAGGGGGGGCGTGGTAAGTCTCTAACAAAATATGTCGACGTTCACATTGGTACAGACCATTTTCGTTCGGATTTGTAGCCCAAGAGTATCGCGATGAAATCTTGCCACACCAAGAAACGATCAGCATCTTCGAAGTCCAGAGCAGGCGGTGGGGGTGGAGGGGGGTGGTCTTGCAGCAAGAATTATTATCAAACGCAACTTTACTTTCGACCCTTTAGAATCTCTTAATTACAGAACGTGCGTTTCACTTGTGGAGTTGCGTGTAATCACAACTTTCTATACAATAGCAACGCTCTTATTACCGACGTGGCATTTTTACATTGATTTTGTCAGTCTTCGTGGAAGTGCATTTTCCTTTTCTTTTGCAAGAGATGAATGAAGTATAAAAATGTGTTTTCCTCTTAAAACATTACAACAATGTGGTGAAAGAATTTTGGCGAATGAATTTTTGTTAGTGCTAGACTGATTTTCAAGAGAAAAAATTGAATCGGGAGACATTGTTTCTCTCTCTCTCTCTCTCTCTCTCTCTCTCTTCCTCTCTCACCTGATTCAGAGCTATTCAGGGTAGTAACTTGAATCCAGAATAACCGTTTTCTTTTGCTTTGCTCGCCTGATCCAAAGATTCAATCACCTTATGACCTGTTAGTTATCAGTGAAATTGTTTTAGTCTTTAAAGAGGGAGGAGTGTTTTAATGTGCCTGGCAAATCAGTTTAGCCGCACAAATTACTTTTTCATTTGCGAGCGATCCCATCACGACTGGGTTTTCGTGTTGCGTTGCATTCGCGGCCGATTTATTTTCATGAGAATA